>CM068385.1:48937245-49169745 GCA_034770075.1 Aralia elata
TGATCTTTCAAAACCCCCGTCGACATCAGTGCCGACCTTTTTCATTTAAAGGCTAAAATTGGAAAGGGTAACAATTACCACAGAAGCAATTCTTTCCCGGCGTCGACAGATGGCGAATCTGCTGGGGACATTAGAGGGCTTAAGCCGCGTTTAAATCTTGATGTTATCCTATCCTTTAAAAATTTATGAATGTGTATATACGTACGAAATTTTTGACCTATTTTACTTATTGTTGTGTGAATGTGTGGTTTTTTTTGAATGATTGAATGGAAATTGTTTTACTTTAAAGTAATCATCTGCATACGGTGAGGACGATGAATGTGAATGTATGTTGAGAGTGTACCTCCTCCTGAGGCAAACCTGTCGGTTGCTTATTACTGGACTCGAAGGGGCTGCTCCCCGGAGATGGCTCAGGAAACGTACCACCCAGATCTGCTCCAATCGAAAGGATTCAGACGAGTAGATTGCGAAGATTTGGGGACCTTCATGCCGAAAAGCCGCGAGAGTAACCTGAGGATAGGTCAGCCTCAGATTAACTCAAAGCAGGGAAAGTCTCTTCATGCCCTTTTACATTCACGCGTATAAGTGTCATAGTCCCATTCAATTTTTTTCCCTGTTGTCAAAAGAAAGTACTGACCTCTATGGTTTGCAGGGAATAGCTAGGGAAGCATAATAATTCGTGTCTAGCATGTATTATTGCAATAAGGGACCGCTAACGTTTTGTTTTGCAGGGAAAGATTAAAAAACCCAAAAACACAAAAATTACAGCTTTAGCATGCATCCACATATTTCATTTCCCAAGACTAAACTTCAAACCGTTTTCACCTGTAGGATTGCTCCTCAAACGCGTTTGCAATCTAGAAAGGCCCAGGATTCTACATCTGAAATGGCTGATCTTCCACCTACTAATCCTGGTTCCATATCTCGGGAGAAATTCGATGATTTTAAGAAACAGATGTTGGAAATGGCCACGATGCTGAAAGAGCAGTTGCTACCTTAGAACAGATCCGCCAAGAAAGGATCCGCCTAAAGATGATCCACCCCAACCTAAGGGCAAGCCAGTCCATCCCCAAAGCCATTCCCACACCTAACAAGACAGTAATCACTATCCCAGAGGAGGGAGACACTGATGATCTTCGAAAGAAAATGAAGCAGATGGAGAAAACTATCCAATCTCTGAAAGGCATAGGGTCCCTGGGCAGGGTGAATTATTCAGATCTATGTGTCTTTCCAAGAACTAGGTATCCGGAGAAGTTCAAGATCCCCGAATTTGAGAAATATAATGGGAAGGGAGACCCCTATACACACCTGAAGATATACATTGGGGAACTTGGGTCTTATGCAGAGGACGAAGGACTGAGGATGCAATTATTCCAAAAGAGCCTAACGGGAGAAGCAAGAACGTGGTATGCCCGCCTTGATAATACCCGGATCCACAATTGGGAGGAGTTGGCCCATACTTTCTTGACACAATACAGCTTCCAGGCACAGATGGCCCCTGACAGATATCAAATGGTAAAGGTCAAGAAACAATCAAAAGAATCTTTTAGAGACTATGCACAGCGGTGGAGGGGTATGGCTGCACAGGTGAATCCCCAATGAGCGAGGCGGAGATGGTAATGACCTTTGTGGATATTCAGGAGGTGCCCTATTATGAGCGAGTGATAGTGGGGATTGGAAGACCTTTCGCCGAAATGATAAAGCATGGAGAAATTGGTTGACATGGGGTTAAAGTCTGGCAAGATCCGAGATTTCACAGCTCTAGAAGCAGTTGCGGAGCAAATCCGGAGTGGAAACTATGGCAGTACTTCCCGCAGGATCCAAAAGAGGAAGGAGGAGGATGTTTCCCTCATCCTGCAGGGATCATCTAGGAAGGTGGAGGATAGCCCTCCAGTGCAAATACAGAGAATAATGCCACCCCGACAATCTAATTTCCATAATCAAAGGACGGACGGACGAAGAAGGTTTGAGGCCACAAAGGATCGGGTATTCACCCCGCTTGGGGATCCTCTTGAACAAATTTTGGCAGTCTTAATAGCACAGAGAAAGATAGTCGATTTGGCACCCCCAATTGACCCGAAAGGGAGAAGATTTGACCCGAATAAGAAGTGTGCCTACCATTCGGGTTCCCCTGGTCATGATACTCAGGAATGCAGGACACTGAAGCACAAGATTCAGAACATGATCGATAGCGGGGAGATTCGTGGTGGAACAACCAGAGTCACCAAATGTTAAAGTCAATCCCCTGCCTAAGCATGATGGGGAAGGGGTCAATGTGGTGGAAGCCAGCGAAGCCGAAGGACCACCGAGGCTGAATTATATAAAGAGAATTGACGAGATTGTTGGCATGATAAGTGATCAGGAGAATATACGAGGAACACCGATTAGGTTGGCGGGCCTGAGCAGGAGTATCACCGAGGGGCCTATCAGGTTAACGGCTCCGAAACCTCTCACCATTGCAGCAAGACCACAAATCCCCATTAGCAATCTGAAAACAGTCCCGTGGAATTACGGGGGAATATCAGAGGAGGCGACCAGTTGTGCTTCTGTAACATCAAAGGGGAACCCCTTATATCTTCCAGGACGAATCCTTGAGAGCAAAAAGAAGAAGAACGAAAAGATATCCGAGGAGAAAGCTGTGGAATTCTTAAAGAAAATGAATCATCCAGAAGCAAGGGGGGTCAGGGTATTGAGCGAGGAATCGACTCTGACATCGATCATGGATTTGGTATTATCATCCGACGATCACTGCAGAATTCTGGCCAAAGTCCTCGAAGAGGCACACATTCCCAAGGTGATTAGCAAAGAATATTTCAGCCATCTAGTGGACCATCTGTTAGAAAACAATGTAATATCGTTCACAGATGATGATATCCCCAAGGAGCGAAGGGGGCATCGAAAACCGCTGCTCATTGCGGTAATTTCTTCAGGATATGTTATGAATGAGGTGCTAATTGATGGGGGATCAGCATTGAATATCTGTCCATTCAGTACATTGGAAAAAATGAACGTCAATCCTAAGCGCCTACGGGCCAGTTATGTGGTGGTACGAGCCTTTGACGGATCCTGGAGGGATACGATGGGGGAGATAGAATTGCCTGTGGAAATAGGGCCTTGTACTTTCGATATTTCATTCTAAGTCCTGGATATCGCGGCAAGTTATAACATGTTATTGGGAAGGCCGTGGATACACATGGCCAGGGCAGTTCCCTCTACGCTATACCAGCAAATTAAGTTTATCATCGACGGGAACCTAGTGACGGTCTCTGCGGAGCATAATAACCCTTCTCCTTACGGGAATGGCCTGCCGATGATCAATTTGGACGAATCGACGATACCCGCCAGTTTCCAGGCACTGGAAATCAATACTCCCCACTACAGATGTCTGGGGACTCCAGCCGTGGAACCTAAGGTCTCTCCTGAACTTACCTTTGTTGCTAGGGAGATGATGAAGATGAAGTTTCGACCTGGGCAAGGATTGGGAAAGAATAGTCAAGGAATTACTGAGCCTATTCAACTGCCCAATCAGATAGGCAAGGCAGGGTTGGGGTATTATGGAGGCATCGCACAAAAACACTCTCGAGGGGGGACCCCAACTCGACGAGCCGGAAGTCTGATGCCGAAAGGCAACGTTGAACAAGGTACTGGCGAACCTATGTCGGAGCCAGGAGGTGAAAAATTGACCCCCACGAATGATGAGTCGGCCAAAAAGGAAAGTTTCCTGCAGGAGGTCATGCAACAGTTTGAAACCAAGTGTTATATCCTTGGACAGTCAGTAAGTAGTGGACAAGGGAAGGATTTTGCCACGTCGTCAGGAGCCCAACAGAGTGTGCCTGTCATCGATTGGGCGGGACTGACTATTCCTGACGAGGTTATGAAGAAGGATCAATGCGATGTGGTTGTGGTCATCAAAGAGGTTCCCGATGCGAAACCGCCTTTCATCTGTCGCATTTCGGCCGATCTGACCACCGACAACTGGACGATGGAGCCAGTAATATCCAAACGAGGGTAAAATATGGCGTCGGGGTGGTATACCCCGGATGGTGGGGGATGAATAGATACCAGTTTTGTCCCTTATTTTGAATTTTGCATGGTTATGTTATTTTGTCATGTTATGTTGAAGATGATCATTGTGGAAAAATGGCTTATATATATGACAAATATTTTTGTTTCATGTCAGGTGTACCAATTTGAGTATTTCTTGCCTAACAAACGATGTTTCAAATTTGAAAGATGACTATGATTTTGATATTGAGCTAGATTTCGATTTAATGGGCATTGAGCAGGATGAGACAGATAATGACGACACGCCTGACGAGATCAAAGGATGGGTCGAAGACAAACCCAAACCCAACTTAGACCAAACCATCACCATAAATATCGGAACCCCTGACAAACCCAAAGAGCTCAAGATAGGGACAGACTTGACCCCTAGCCAGAAAACAGAAATAACCGAGTTGCTAAACCAGTATGAGGATGTTTTTGCCTGGTCTCATGAGGACATGATCGGATTGTCCACCGATATTGTGGTACACCAGTTTCCCATCAAGGAGGGTTTCAAGCCTGTCAAGCAGAAACTAAGAAAGCTAAAACCAGAGTGGAGCTTGAAGGTGAAGGAAGAAATCGTCAAACAGTTCAAGGCTAGAATCATTATGGTGTCCACTTACCCGGAATGACTGTCCAATATAGTCCCAGTGGCTAAGCCTGGAGGGAAGGTGAGGGTATGTGTCGACTATAGAGATCTGAACAAGGCCAGTCTCAAGGACAACTTCTCAGTGCCTTTTATACACATCTTGGTGGATAACACAGCCCAATACGAGATGTACTCTTTTGTTGATTGCTTTGCGGGGTACCATCAGATAATGGTGGCGGAGGAAGACCGGGAAAAGACTGCTTTCATCACCCCTTGGGGCACCTTCTGCTACAGACGATTGGCCTTCGGTCTTACAAATGCGGGGGCCACTTATCAAAGAGCCATGATGGCCCTGTTCCACGACATGATGCACAAGGAGATAGAGGTCTATGTGGATGACATTATCGTGAAATCAAGGGTAGAATCTGATCATATAACCCATCTCAAAAAGCTATTTGATCGGCTCAGAAAATATAATTTGAAGCTCAATCCGGTAAAGTGTGCTTTCGGAGTGCAGTCGGGCAAGCTCTTGGGATTCCTGGTTAGTAATCGGGGCATTGAGTTGGATCCAGCAAAGATTAAGGCCATTGTGGATATGCAGGCACCTCGCACAGAAAGGGAGATAAGAGGATTTCTGGGAAGAATAAACTTCATCAGCCGCTTCATATCCCACTTGACAACTACATGCGAGCCAATTTTTAAACTGTTAAGGAAAGATGTCTCCCAAGAGTGGAATGAGCAATGCCAGAAAGCCTTTCAGACCATTAAGAAGCAGCTGACAGAAGCGCCGGTGCTGGTACCCCCGAAGGATGGGATCCTGCTCTTTATGTATATATCGGTCAATGCCATTGCAATGGGATGTATGTTGGGACAGAAGAATGAATCAGGCAAAGAGCAGGCCATCTATTACCTCAGCAAGAGATTTAGCCGATGTGAACAGAATTACACCCCCATTGAAAGGACCTGTTGTGCTTTGGCGTGGGCTGCAATGAGATTACAGCACTATCTCCATGGGCACACTACGTACCTGATATCGAGAATGGATCCCCTGAAGTATATCTTTGAAAGGCCCATGCTAAACTGTTGATTGTCAAGGTGACAGTTAATCTTACAGTAGTTCGACATCGTATACGTAACTCAGAAAGCCATGAAAGGGCAGGGAATTGTAGATCAGTTGTCAGAAATGCCAGCAGGGGAGATGGAGCCTTTAGAAACTCCTCTGCCGGGCGAAGATGTATTCTGGGTCTTACACACGAGATGTGATGACGAAGGGCAGTTCTGGAAGTTGTATTTTGATGGCGCCATGAATGCCGAAGGGGCAGGAGCCGGAGCAGTCCTGGTCTCTATCACCGGAGAGCAATACCCCGTGGCCTCTAAATTGCAGTTCAGTAATTCGAATAACACAGCTGAGTATGAGGGCTGTATATTGGGACTCCGTTTTGCCCGCGATATAGGGGTAAAGAGACTAGCGGTGTTCGGGGATTCAGAGCTAGTAATCAGACAAGCGACCGAGGAGTATAGCACGAAGGAGCTCCGGTTGCTTCCGTACCACCGATGTGTTATCCAATTGATGTGAGAATTTGAAGATATCGCTTTCCGACATATCCCCCGGGGACGAAATGATTTTGCCGATGCATTGGCAACTCTGGCTTCCTTAATCCATATAATCAAAAGCAGGGACGTTCCACAGATTGAAATAGCGGTACAGAATGCCCCGGCATACGAGGAACGTGTGGCAGTATTATCGGAGGAGGTGGTTCTGCTAAAGCAGCCTTGGTATCATGACATAAGGGAGTATCTGAGGGATAGATCCATTCCTGACCAAGCAAGCCGAGCTGAGAGGTTGAGAATCCAAAAGATGGCGATGAAGTTTTATCTGAGCGGGGATTCACTGTACAAGAGGGATGCCGGTTTGGGATTGTTGCGATGTGTAGATGAAACGCAGGCCCAAAAGATTATGGACGAAATACATGGGGGAGTGTGTGGGCCACACATGAGTGGACCGATGCTGGCCAAAAAGATCTTGAGAACGGGGAATTACTGGTTAACACTGAAGGCCGACTGCAATGATCATGTCAAACGATGTTACCAATGCCAGGCGCACGACAATGTAATCCATGCACCTCCCAACGAACTGCATTGTATGACCTCCCCTTGGCCTTTCTCAATGTGGGGTATGGATGTAATCGAACCAGTAGAGCCCAAAGCAAGCAACGGACACCGATTTATCTTCGTCATGATCGATTATTTCACTAAGTGGGTGGAAGCAGGTTCTTTCCCCAAAGTAACTCAGGAGATCATCGTCGGTTTCATCAGGAATAATGTCATTTGCCGATACGGGCAACCTGAGGTCTTAGTCTCCGACAATGCCAAGAATTTAAATAATGCCCTCGCGAAGGAATTATGTGACCAGTTTAAGATCAAACACCTCAATTCTGTCATTTACCGTCCTAAGATGAATGGGGCAGTGGAGGCTGCAAATAAGAATATCAAGAAGATCATGGCGAGAATGTCTGCCAATCATCGGGGATGGCCGGATCTGCTACCTCTTACCCTGCTGGCGTACAGAACGTCGGTGCGTACTTCTACAGGGGCAACCCCTTACGCTTTGGTATACGGAATGGAGGCTGTTCTGCCAGTTGAGGTCGAGATGGCGTCCCTCCGAATCTTGATTGATGCTCAGATAAACGAGGAGGATTGGATGCAAAGTCGGTACGACCAATTGGCCCTAATTGATGAAAGGAGGGTGGCTGCTATTTTGCACGGTCAGTTATATTAGCAAAGAATCTCTCGATCGTACGACAAAAAGATAGGACCTCGGAAGTTCAAGGAAAATGACCTAGTGCTAAAGAGAGTCATGCCTTGTCAAGACGAAGCCAAAGGGAAGTTTGCCCCGAACTGGGAAGGACCTTTTGTGATTAAGAAAGTGCTGTCCGGAGGAGCCCTCGTATTGCAAGAGATGGATGGTGAGGTGTTTCCACAACCCATCAATTCCGACTCGGTGAAGCGGTTCTACGCTTGAATCATCATTTTCTCCTTTTTCTTTGAAGAAACGAACTACGTAGGACCTGATCTCCCGACTTGTGGGAGTACGTAGGCAGCCATCAAGGCACGGTCCATTTCTTCACAAAATAATACTTTCTCTAACCGAAACCGATTCTCAACGGCCAGAACAACCTTCTTATACCCTCGAAACCTTCCCGAAACCAGCCACCTAATCAGCTTTATCTCAAATGACATAACCCTAACCTAACCAAACAGTTAGCCAAAATTTAAGACGCAGTCCGATGAAATCAACAGGGTGTGCAACAATATCTGTTAAATCTCCATCAAGACTTGAGAAGAGAAAGAAGGCGAAATATCAAAATCGTGGTCAGCTGGATGAAATGAGAATCCAATGAAAGGCAACGATACGGCAAAAAAGGGAAAATGACTAAATTTAAATGCATGTCTATATATATAAGTCATTTTGTTACAAGATTTCTCTGTCGATAATCGATGAAACTGACATAGTCTATGCAGGAAATAAAATGATCTACAAATCTGAAACTAACTGAAGCAGGATGAATAAGGTGGTGGATAGATCTGAAGCATCGGTGTCCCCTACAATCTGCTGCCCCATCATGTCAATGCAATCCAGTAAAGCGGTGGCTCGGCTAACAGTCTCAGAGTGAGCATCTATAACTGCCCTAGTCTGCAATAGAATGGCATCTCTGTCAGCAAAGGCAGCATCTCTGGCCAAAATAGCAGCATCTCTCTCAACAAGAGCAGCATCCCTCTCAGCTTCAGTAGTAATCAAGGCCAGTCGGAGCCGATTATCCTCAATAACCCGACTAGGGGCAGAATCGGCTGAGATGGAATAAGGAATATGGGCTGGAGTGGAGAAGCCTTCAAAATCATATCTGGATATCATCTCTGTAGACTCAGGAGGAGTAAATACCTCTAGGGTGGTATCATCTGTAAAAATCATTCGAGAGTCATCAAATACTCCAGTCTGACTCAAACCAACCATATCAGAGTCTCCGTGCAGCCATCGCACATAAGCAGGTGTCTGAATGGGGCAACTCTCGCTATACTCGGCAAAGATCCTGTGAGACCAAAGATCGTACACCCGCAGTAGATCTCTCTCTGTCTGGGGTGATATAAGGAATCGGTAGTCGGCTGCGCCCGTGAAAAGGTGAAAATCCTGTATCTGATCAAATTGCCCCATAACCGCCAAGGGATGATAAGTCGTCACGCCCCTCAAGCCAGAGATAGGGATGAAATCCAAGGTGGGAACATGAGTCGAGAAGCTCATGAAGGAGCAATAACCCGAATAGATCAAGAGATGAAAGGGCTCCTCAATAGCCGATAGAAATTCTATCCAGGAAGCCGTATCAGTACAACGCACGGGACGGAACGAAAATTGCATGGCTATGTCGTGGCTGAAGCAAAACCCATGGCGACGGAAATGACCGATGGGGCTGAGATGGCTCATAAACCATACATACAACAAAAACAGAGCTCCCTCTGAATACTCTGCCTCGGAAAGACTGACAATATGAGGCTGACATGTAGGTATCAGCTAGTATCATGGGAATAATGGTGTGATCCTCCTGAAGGGCTCTAGTGGCCACAATAACTCGCATATCCAACAGATCGGATCCGGCTGGCAGATACAAAACTGAGATAACATAAGCCATCAAAACATCTATTCTCAAAGCACCCCAACGCTCCTCAGATACGGAAAAATCACCAGAGAATAGATGAAAAACTGTCGGGTGAGCCGAATCGGTCAATCAGGAAATGAAGGGGAACTAGATGGTCTGATGTGATCACCGATAACAGAACTGTCCTCTGCAACCCAGTAAAAGTCAAGAACTGACGGTGCATGGGACCGGCTGTGACCCTAGCACAAGGACCATCCAAAGACAAGCCAGTAAATCGGGCATACTCCTCGAAAGTAGGGGTTAGCTCCACTGTCCCTAATCTGAACACCTGACGGGCAGGGGCCCAATAGCTCAGAATACCCTCCACAAAGCCCGCCGGCACTGGAAAGGATAATAAGGACCAGGAATGTCCCAGAAAACCATCTGCAATAGCCCTGTCGCCCGGCGACAAACTGTCCAGCCAACGAAAAAGCCTGCCAACCAACCCTGTGGGAGGGCTGAGATCCAAACGTACCACGGCGTCTGGTGACGACATCTGTGAAAAATAGTATCAAAAAGACTGTGTAGGGGTCATTATCTATCCCTGAATAAAAAAAAAGCATGCATCATACAGTTAATAATAAGGCGATTGAACTGTCATAATGATAAAACTGTGCATAAATAAATAAATGAGTTCAATACATAGTGCATGAAATGAAAAAAAAAGCTGAACAGGTTCAAATACAAAAAAGTCCTATCCTATCATGATCTAATCAAAGGCGATGTCATCTATGAAATCGGGGTCCCCAAGCTAATCCCCTGGAGTAGAAGTGGTAGTCGAAGCCCCGAAGTTAATATCTGGGATATATGGGGCACTGGGGCATCAGATGAGCTCGGGCCGGCATCGTAACCCGCACTGTCGGGGTCGTACGCATAAGCATCCTCTGGAGTCCGCCCTAATACCCGAAGATATAAAGATAGCTGGTCCACCTGGCGGGTCAGAGTAGCAATCTGCTCAGCATGTGTAGGAGCCCGAACACAAGCAGCCCAATCAGTCATCATCACCGATCCAGGGACCATATCCCCGAGGAAGAATGTGGCCCGAGTCTGAGGACCAATAGTGCGGGGCACCCACCAGGTACGGAAGGCCTCACTCATGCTGGGACCCATAGAAAGTGTCCGACCATCCTCTCCCTCCAGCATAATCTCTGAAGGCTGAGAATCCACCAGCCATGATGTAGTAAGGGGGAGGGAGTGCGGAATACGGATCTCCCCAGTCACGCATCTGAATGCGCGCTCTCCCAAATACATCACCCATCCTCCGACACTCTGCAAGGTGAGGCGACGGGTGGAAAGTGCGAACTCTGGGCCGGAGGGATATCCATCTGTAAACCCCACGGTCAGATGCTCAGAAAGATAAGGAGTCCAAACGACCTCAGCAGTGGTGATCAACTCCAGCTGAATGCGGCAATGGTCGAAGCTGCCAGACACCGGGACTTCCTCTAAAGTACTATGGTGCCACCGACGGCCCCTAGGATAAGTAACCAGACCGAGAGTCGTGATAGGCCTCAGGCATGGGAGTCGCTCGTACGCCCAGAACTGTGAACAGAGACAAGAAACGAGATAAGTAACCGACAGATGCAGAGAAAGGAAATGAAATGATAGGAAATGCAGTAAGAAAAGAAGGCTTACTAGCAGAAAGGGGTAAAACCCAAGCCAAGCGTCTGTCTGTCACTCTGAGCGAAGACGGAGACCATAGAGGAAATAGGCAAAAGTGAAGGACCCCCAATCATAATCACCGATCCGATCTACGTCCTTGATGGCTCCGACAACGCTGAAATGAATGGTACAAGAGTTGTTCCCTAGGAAACAACCCCTCATGATAGTCAGGAACAGACGCCGGAGTAGAATGTCACGAGTAGCTCGGTCTGCTGGGATGGGCGCCGCATAGATACCTCCGACAGCATTGACAGACAATACTCCGGACCGAATGCTGCGGGCCTTAAAGACCCGGTCTTCAGCAGCGAAACCCAACAGAGATCGGACCTCCGCTGGAGTAATATCGAGATCTAGGGGAACATGGACCCCGGTGAACTCAATGCCGGTGATGTACCTCCAATCCCAAGGAGTCAACACAACCTCGCAATCCAAGAGATGAAGGGACTGAGTCTGGTGGAACCATCGCTCAGACAAAGCCCTCATGTAACCCCATGGACACTGACGGGGAATGATGGTGAAGAAAGAACGAAAATCCCAGGAGTCCACCACTGCGTGGTAATCGGCGTGCAATGCTGTGTAGAGGGAGTAGATGTTGAACCAGTTGCCCCCCAGCTGAGTGAACTCGGGCACTTGTGGCAATCACTAATAGATCAGTCCAGATACGAACAGAGATTGAGAATGAATTCAGAGGAGTAATGAGTATACCTCATTAGCAACAAGAAATGCTGAGGGGTGACGACTGAGATCTCGACCCAACAGATCGGGCACCTGAACAGGCCTGCCAGGAAGAACGCGACGAGTAGTGGGAGGTGGTGTGCCAGAAGGCGGCCCCTCTGCCTCAATCTCTGGGAGAACGGCCTCATCAACCTCAGGAGGGTCAGGCCGGACGACAGCCTCCGCCAGTCGGCGAGCCTGACGAGTCCGAGGCAAACCGGGGCAGGTGCGGCCCTACGGCGGCGAACACCCGAAGCACGAGGTGCAGTGGAGCTGCTGGGAGCGTCAGGATCCATAGCTGGAACGACACAGTAGAAGAGAGAGGTACATTATATTTTGAATTATATCACAAACATTTTTATTGCCTATCTTCATCGTAAAATTAATGCAGCATGATGCATGGTTACCATATATACATAAATTAGATTTAGTGGGACTCCATAAAAAAAAATCGGTAGAGTTTCGTCTATAAAATGAGCATCCCATGCACAGCCAATCATGTTTTCAATTAACCCAAGCCACAACAGATCAAAATTGCATTTTATACAGTTAATTACGACATTAAAGTGACCATAATGCATGCTTTCTTTCAAAAAAAGGCAAGTATGTATGACGCGCATCATGAACACAAAGTATGACTCACAGTTGAGACATAACATGTACATACAACGACACACGGCATAACATTTCAAAGCATACATTTCTATCTCTAAACATGCAAAATAGCCAAATGTATAGCGAAACATTGACGAAATAAGAAAACAATCGGTCAAAATGTTACCCGTAGAGTGTAGATCGATCTAACCGGAGCGGTTTTTGCGAGAAGGTTGAAAAAATCGGCAAAAAGGACGTAGGAGAGCAAAAAATCGCGAAAAGTAGCAGTGGGACAAGGCTGAAAAAGACAGATCTGGGAAGGGGCGAAGCGCCTAAAAAGCCCGATCTTGGCCGCAGATCCATCTACGGCTGGGCCCCGTTTCCCTCCTTTTTCCTCCTTTGCAAAAATTAATCAAATTCAAATCCATTTGACTTAAAAATATGAGGTTTCAACCAATCGGGTATGGAACACGGTGACTCAATCAACCGGAGAAGAGACCTGGTGCCGACGAGACAATTAACCAGAGACGAAACCCGGTGCAGACGAGTCGACCAATCGGAGACGAGAACCGATACAGTCGAATCAATCAACCGGAGACGAGACCCGGTGCCGACGAACCAATCAACCGAAGACAAGACCCGGTGCAGTCGAATCAATCAACCGGAGACGAGACCCGGTGCCGACGAGACAATTAACCGGAGACGAAACCCGGTGCAGACGGGTCGACCAATCGGAGACGAGAACCGATACAGTCGAATCAATCAACCGGAGACGAGACCCGGTGCCGACGAGATAATTAACCGGAGACGAAACCCGGTGCAGACGAGTCGACCAATCGGAGACGAGAACCGATACAGTCGAATCAATCAACCGGAGACGAGACCTGGTGCCGACGAACCAATCAACTGGAGACGAGAACCGGTGCAGTCGAATCAATCAACCGGAGACGAGACCCGGTGCCGACGAGAAAATTAACCGGAGACGAAACCCGGTGCAGACGAGTCGACCAATCGGAGACGAGAACCGATACAGTCGAATCAATCAACCGGAGACGAGACCAGGTGCCAACGAACCAATCAACCGGAGACGAGACCCGGTGCAGTCGAATCAATTAACTAGAGACGAGACCCGGTGCCGACGAAACGATTTACCGGAGACGAGACCCGGTACAGACGAGTCAACCAATCAGAGACGAGAACCGATACGGGCAAGTCGGTCAACCGGAGACGAGAACCGGTGCCGACGAGACGATTAACCGGAGACGAAACTCGGTGCAGACGAGTCAACCAATCGGAGACGAGAACCGATACAAACAAATCAATCAATCGGAGACGAGATCCGGTGCCAACGAGACGATTAAACCGGAGACGAAACCCGGTGCAGACGAGTCGATCAATCGGAGACGAGAACCGATACAGGCGAGACGACCCATCAGAGACCAGACCCTACATCTACGAGACGATCGATCGGATACGAGACCCGACGGTTATAAGACGACGACGATGCCAAGACGACAACGATTACGAGACGGAACACGATATCTGCGATAACGATCATAGCAACGGCCTGTCAAAGACGAAACCCGACAACAACGACGCGATCAGCGATTGAGTCCTGTTGAGATCAATACTCACAATAAATTTACGATTGTATGATGCATTGACGCCTTTACGAATGTTTGCATGCTTTACATTTTGTGTTGCACCATAAGCTATATGTGTTGCATCATGTATGTACTGTCATTCTTATGCACCGTCATTCATGCATCGTGTGTCTACTTCTTTATCATGTTCATTTCATTTAACATTTCATAAACATGATAAAGAGGGGCAGCTGTAGACACCCAAATTTTGCACTTCGTATACTAACCCTGACAGGAGGGCAAAATCGTCAATTAACCCAGCCTACGAGAACGAAAGGTGGACATAAGTACGAACACTCGGAGCCACCGCAATGACGTGCGATCAAAACCGCCACCACAACGATCAAAGCGGAATGATATGGCACGTTTCCCAGCGGTTCTCGGACTACAAAATACGAGCCTTTCAGCGAAAACCAACAATACGACACGAAAATCGAGGTGCAATACGAAAATCGAGAAAATCAGCCCAGCCAGCCGCGGATTGATCTGCGGCCAATGATTAAAATAAACTGAAGTGCGCAGCGAGCTGAAGTGCGCGGTGGGCGCGGAGAAACCAAGGCCAGTCGCAGATCAATCTGCGGCTGCCCCTGGTCAGCCTTTATCAACGTATTTCTTCATTTGGCATACAGAAGGTTGAGCGGCAGAAAGAAAAGAGAAAGAAAGAAGAAGAATTCAGCAGCAAGAACAGCAGCGAGAAAGGAGAGAAAAGAGAGGAAAAAAGTGAGGAATTATATCCCTTTTGCTAGATTGTATCACATATAGTTCTACTATATTCAATATACGAATTTATACGCATCGTGGTGTCATTTGCAAGGTGAAAAAAGACATTTTTATAGCATTTTTGTTATATCATTTTGTTAAATTTTATCATTTGGGCTATATTAAATGTAGTTTTTCTTGTATATTATTGAGGATACGAGGATTGAGGACTATTAGTGAGGGTTCCAACGGAACAAAATTCTTTCTAATGGTCCGATGATATCCATTTGGTGATTTTAGTTCGTTATGGTAATGAATTAGGCGTAGTGTATTTAAATTGCTATTTTAGGATATTGTGATGTGTTAGGAAACTCGGTGTTGTTCATCGGTGTGTTATCCATTTTGCGGGTGTATAGTAATTTTGGGATGTGAGCCTAGGAACGCGACCCCGTGGTCCAAATCCGATGATGGACAATTTTGGTGCATGTAATAGGACCGATTATCCCTGGTTATAAATATGTAATCGTCGGGCCTTAAAACGATATCAAGTCGAAAATCGGGTTTAAGGCCCCGTAATAGTGAAACATGTGGTTGAGCGTTCAGGGTTATTTTGATGGCTTACATGCCCATGAATAGCCCCAACGCATTTTAATGCCTGATTTGATTTGCGACACAAAAAATGGATTTCAAAGCTAAATGATGAAGATTTCCATAAAATCAATCAAATTAGGTTATTAGCACCGTGAGGCTTAAAATGGGAAGTGCTAATGAATGTCGATTCCTAGTTAAACGAGAAAGCTAAAGAAAAGTTGTCTTCAAACCATCACAAAAAATGGTTTTATAAAAAATAAATGACGTTTTCATCCAACCGTTGTGCATAGGGTTAAAGAGATCTTGGAAGTTGCCCATCATTTTACTTATGAAGGCAACGTATAGGTCCCGATTCATATTTTGACGAAGGTTTAAACTCTTGTTTTGCCAAAACGACACCTAATGAAAGATCTCACGGTTTTTGACAATTAAAATCAAACCTTTCTCATAGAAAATAAAGCTTTCTCGTATAGGCCGAAAGACATTCTAAAGCATTCTCAAAATTAAACACGACTTTTCATAAAAAACCCAAATGGTTTTTCAGGCAAAACTCACCACAACATTCACATAGGCACACACGCGCGCACATACACATTTTAAGAATTAAAGGATAGGAAAAGCATCAAGATTGCGGTAACCGTGTTTCACGGAAGTCGGGGGGTGCCTAACACCTTCCCCTCGCTTAAACAAGCCCCCGAACTCTATGAATCTCGGTTTGCAGACCAATTAATTCGGAGTCACACATGAGCCAGCGATTTACAAAAAATGAAACTCGGATGAGTTGGTACATCCATTTCAAATATACCAACTGGCGACTCTGGTCAATTGGCTCATCATAAAAATCGATCTTTCAAAACCCCGTCGACATCAGTGCCGACCTTTTTCATTTAAAGGCTAAAATTGGAAAGGGTAACAATTACCACAGAAGCGATTCTTCCCGGCGTCGACAGGGATCTAATGTCTCGAAATCGCTTCTAGCAGTCCGCAACTCAGCTATACGTTGGTCCCGGAGCTTCTCAAACCGGTCCTATAATTTATTATGTATATGTGAGTTAATTAAATCAATATATTAATTAAGTAATTAATAATTATCAATTATTATAACTAGTTATATTACCCGTATAACTAATGGTGCGGGAGACATCGTTGACTCCTTCGGCGTGTGGGCCCTATCCCAGAACTCGACCATAGTAGGAGGTCGGCCCAAGCTCACCCGCATAGCCTAATAAATACATTAATTAATATCACATTACTTTACTATAAATCCCGACAATATTAAACTAAACAACTAAATATAAATATATACCGACTTAACCTCCTAAAACGACTGTGAGCCAGTCGAATGTACGATCCGGAGCTAGCCTTGATTCTTCTTCATCTGCTCGAACTTGGTCTTGAATGCAGCATCATCCCAGTACCTACACATGGCATCCCAGGCTGCCTCTGAGACTATACGCGGCTGATGATCTTGTAATGTACACTCAGGCTGGTCTTCAACTACCCGGACTGCCCTCTGCCTCATCTCATATAGCCAGCCGGCGTAATTCTTCACGATGTGTGCAATAATAACATCGTCGCCATCTACAATAGAGACGCTCTCCTCATATCTAAAATATGTCTAAAGAAAATTCATAACGTACATATCAGTAAAAATTTGATTATATTTTGTAAATAAGTAGGATCAAATTTTTGTTTAATTAATGAAATGCGACTTACGTGAAACTCGTGTAATACCGCGACCCTAAAGGATGCATTATACCACGCGTACTGGTTAAATCGCATGCAACCAGTCGGGAGGTGCGTCAAGCAGATAACATGTACAACCTTAACGACAAGATCCATAATACTTAAATATAAAAAAACAAATGGATTTTACTTTAATTGTGTAATCACATAATAGGACCATTTTAATTGAACATGATATATTATAGTTAAAACTTACTGGCTCGAGCCGACATCAACACTGACTACACGAGGAACTGTCGACGGATGGCCTAATAAATTGAGGTTAGTGTAACACCCCCAAATCCGGGTACTTCAATCCCACAGACTTGGTGTTCACTAATCCATACATTCATGACCAACTACCCATGATAAAAAATAATATAATTAAACTGAATAAAACATCTCCCCATAACAGAGGTTACAACTTAAAACTCTTAAGTAAGTAATTCCCAGGTTATCTAACCTTTATTACAACATCACGGAATTAAAACATAAAAATTAAATAAGTCTTATTACAAAAACTCCATAACAAATAGCAGTTCGCGAGCTATTTCTGCATTTTGCCTTTGCCCTTACTCGTAGACGGCTCATCCGACTTCTCAGTCTTAGCTGCAATATTTTATGTAAGAGTTAGCAAATAATTGCCCACAAGTATAATAGCAATAACAGTTAAACGGTTAACGGAGTAGATTTTAACTGAGGACAAATAGTTTTTCTAAAATCAATCAACAATAATCAAAGGTCTGAAAACTCAACAAATAGCTTGGCTCAAGAGTTGAATATAGATTTCAAAATTAAAAGTATATCTGAGGGCCATAAGACCTCGAACTATGTCCTAGGTTAGCAAGTATCTCTATTGTAACTTTTAACAGTCTTATAGACTATGGACCACCCGTCTCGTACTCCGAGGGATCAACCCTTTGTACAATGTATTATGCACAAATATTTTAAGGCTATTGCGTAATATAATCCCCTATATTAGGGTTGTTCATCTCAGTTCTACCATCAGAGTTCGTACCAAATGAAGTTTGGTTTGGAATAGCTTCAACAGAAATTCTGGATTATAGAAAGATCATCAACTATGAACTAGCTAAATCAAAAGGGTTCACTAGCCATATAACAGTCTGTCTACAATAACAATACAATCTTTGTAAAAATGGAACTACAATAAGAGTAGAATTCAAAGATTACAAACGAATATATTGGAGTAATGCATTTGAAGGTCTAGAGTACTCAATCAAGTTATGATCGTTAAGTAATATGAGAAACCTTGCTTGAATAATAATAATAACCAAGGTTAGAAAACTTGCTCAATGAAATGTAGGGTTTAGAAACTTGCTTAATGAAGGTAAAGTTTTAAGGAACTTGCCTCGTGCGTAATCTACACAATCTCAATTTATGTTCACCAGACGTCCTACATTCCATTAGGATCACAATGTAAGTTAGTTCTTACAACTATGACTACAATTCCACTTTCCACTTTAGTACAAGATACCAACTTAAATTCATGATCCGAACTCTCTAACTAACCACATAACACAAATCAGAAATCTATACCATCACATAACATAAGACATAGCATATAATTAACATCTCCAATTCTTACGGATATCGAGTTACAAATCTTTATAACTTATTGATTCATAGCTTATAATCATCAAATAAATAACTTCATTATATTATTAAGTTTTACGATTCTCCACATACATTAGAATAAGCTAACTTATCACCATCCAAGCTATGCATGTAAAAACTCATCACTGGGTCTGTTCTGATACCGGCGCGGCCGCGCCACTTTTACTCTTGGAACCAGCGCGGCCGCGCTGCACACATACAGGGACTGATCTGCTGCTGGCGCGGCCGCGCTACTTTTGCACTAGAAACCAGCGCGGTCGCGCTGCTTCGCAGACTCAGTTGCTGCAGCGCGAACAGGCTTTGTTTCATCCCAAATTCCATACTAACTCATCTGAAGTCTAATTTGATCGATTTTTGACTCAACAAATTTGTCAAACACAGCAGCAAACATTCACAGAATGGTTTTAACACTTCCAAAATTTTCACAAACCCATTTAAAGATTTAAAACCAATGTTCATGCTTTAAATTTCATATTTCAACATATTTAGTGAAATCGAATATCACGAATTCATTTCTAAATCATTTTGATTCATTCTTTTTGCAACGTTTCCGTTTCTCAAAATACTATAACTATCACCCATAAATTTCAGATTTTAAGCATGCAAGGACCATCAATTTTAACTCTTAAATAACCATATAAACACAGTGAACCAAAAATCATGTTCTTCCTATGTTATGCAATAACACGGATTTTTAATTACTGAAAACCACACAGAGATACTACAAAACAAAGTATATGCACTTTTCAACACACATAATCAACATACCAATAACTCTTAATAATTTGGTTCCTCAAATTTTGTCACAGTGAAGCAATTCTAAAGAAAAACATGAACTAAGAACTTAGGAATTTGTTTATTACCTTCAATTCTCTTTCGGACTTAGAGCAAGGTGGTTTGATTTTCTTCTTCTTCCTTTTGATTCTCTCAAGCTTACTCTCACTTTCATAGAATTTCTCTCAATTCTTTCCTCTCTACAAAACTCTGATCTTTGTTTTTCTTTCTTTTCTAAGCTTAACAAATAAACTGATACCATGTATTTAAATTTAACGTAAAACCCACTTAAGGCCTTGACAGTTACCAAAATCATCAGTTAACAGATTCAAAAGGTCATAAGGCCTTGTTTGGCAAAACTAGATTAATCCTCTTTTAATTTATTTTAATAATCCTTTTATAATAAGGTTCAATTGTCATACATACTTTAAACTTACTAATAAATAAATTCAATTAAACCTTACTAATTAAATTTATAATTTCTATTTGACCAATAACAATACTACCAAATAAATTATCTTATTCAAATAAATCATTTAATCATCTAATTTAATTATTAAATTAAATTAAATAATCACCTCAAATCACATTCAAATAACATTTAACATAATTACACTTATCATGAATTATTCCACAATAACTTTATAAATTATTTATTTTACCCAATAAATAAATTAACAAAATATTTATATAACTCAATAAATATTTTATTTATTCACAAAAATCACATTTGTTACATCCTTCCCTCCTTAAAAGGATTCTGTCCCCAGAATCACAACGCAATTAATTCGACCATTACATTCACCCCTCCTTACAAGAATTCTGTCCCCAGAATCGTGATACATGGATTAAACAAACAATTGGGGATAGTTTTGCATCATTTTCTCTTCGAGTTCCCACGTAGCTTCTTCAGCGTTGTGGTTCCTCCAGATTACCTTAACAGAAGGTATTACTTTATTTCTGAGAATCTGCTCTTTCCTGTCCACTATCTGCACAGGTACCTCTTCATAGGATAAATCCTTCTCAAATTGTATTGGTTCGTATTCTAGTACATGTTTATAATCTGGCTTATACGGTCGTAACACCGATATATGGAAGACATTGTGAATGTAGTCTAACTCGGGAGGTAAAGCTACCTCGTAGGCTACCTCACCTACTCGTTTCAGCACCTCGAAGGGTCCAATAAATCGCGGACTCAGCTTACCCTTTTTACCAAATCTGATCTTTCCCTTCCAGGGAGATACTTTGAGAAACACAAAACTTTCGACGTCGAATTCTCTATTCTGTTGGTGCTTATCTGCATATTTCTTTTGTCTGTCTTGAGCAGCTAACAATCTGGCTCTTATCACCTTGACGACCTCAACAGTTTGCTGTACCAGTTCAGGTCCCAATAGTTGACATTCACCAACTTCATCCCAACATAACGGAGTTCTACATTTTCTTCTGTACAACGCTTCATAAGGCGGCATTCCAATGCTTGCGTGATAGCTATTATTATAGGCAAACTCGACCAGTGGTAAATGATCATCCCAGTTTCCTTTAAAGTCCATTACACAAGCTCGCAACATATCTTCCAAGGTCTGAATTGTTCTCTCACTTTGGCCATCGGTTTGAGGATGGTACGCTGTACTCATTCTCAACTGCGTCCCCATACAAGCTTGCAGACTCCTCCAAAATTTTGATGTGAAACGTGAATCTCTGTCCGATACAATTAAAACTGGAACACCGTGCCTTGAAATAATCTCCTTGATGTATAATTTGGCCAGCTGATCTAGGGTGAATCTGATTTTGATCGGCAAGAAATGCGCTGATTTTGTCAATCGGTCCACTATAACCCATACTGCGTCATAACCCTTCTGAGTAGTTGGAAGCCCTACCACAAAGTCCATTGTGATATGTTCCCACTTCCATTCTAGTATCTCCAAGGGCTGTAACAAACCACTTGGTCTTTGATGTTCTGCTTTGACTTTCTGACAAGTTAAGCACTTCGCAACACCCTCAGCAACTCCCCTTTTTATGTTTGGCCACCAGAAATGTTGTCGAAGATCCTGGTACATTTTTGTACTTCCCGGGGTGAATCGAAAATCTTGAATTATGAGCTTCGTTCAAAATCTCCTCTCTGATCTTCAGCACTGACGGAACCCAGATTCTACCTTTAAATCTCAGCAACCCTTCGGTATCAATTTTATATTCAAGTTCCTTACCCTCAAGTACTCTCTTTCGTATCTTAACACACTCCTCATCTTGTAGTTGCGCTTCCTTCACTTTTTCCACCAGAGTTGGGTGGGTTTCCATCTGAAACAATTTTTCATTCGACTTCACCAGACACTTCACCTCTAACTCCAACTTTGCCATTTCCGTTATGAGTTTCTCTTGAGCAGTTAACAAAATAACTTCTCCCGACCCTTCCTACTCAAAGCGTTGGCAACTACGTTAGCTTTTCCTGGGTGGTACAGAATTTCACAATCATAATCTTTGATCAATTCTATCCATCGCTTCTGACGCATATTTAAATCATTTTGTGTAAAAATATATTTCAGACTTTTATGGTCTGTATATATTTCACACTTCTCTCCGTAAAGATAGTGCCTCCAAATTTTCAAAGCAAACACCACGGCTGTCAACTCCAAATCATGGGTCGGATACCCTTTTTCATAGTCTTTTAATTGGCGCGATGCATACGCGATAACCTTACCGTTCTGCATAAGCACATAACCAAATCCTTTATGCGATGCGTCGCTATACACCACAAAATTTCCTGTATCATCTGGCAAAGATAACACAGGTGCCGTACTTAGTCTTTTCTTTAGTTCTTGGAAACTCTCTTCGCACTTCTCCGTCCAAACGAACTTCACTGACTTTCTCGTCAAGTTTGTTAACGGAGTGGCGATTCTAGAGAAGTCCTGAATAAAACGCCTATAATAACCTGCCAATCCCAAGAAACTCCTCGCTTCGGACGGTGTCTTTGGCTGATCCCAGTTCACCACAGCTTCAACCTTTGATGGATCCACCGATATCCCGTCCTTATCAATCACATGCCCAAGAAATCGCACACGCTCCAACCAAAATTCGCACTTTGAAAATTTTGCATACAATTTCTCTTTCCTTAACGTCTCCAATGTCACCCTCAAATGCTCCACGTGTTCTTCCTGAGTTTTGGAATATACCAGAATGTCGTCTATGAACACCACTACAAATTTATCCAAAAATGGTTTGAACACTCTATTCATTAGATCCATGAATGCTGCAGGCGCATTCGTTAAACCAAATGACATTACAAGAAACTCGTAATGACCATATTGAGTTCTAAATGTCGTCTTCGGTACATCTTCTTGTCTCACTTTTAACTGATGGTACCTACTTCGTAGATCTATCTTTGAAAAATATCTCGCTCCCTTCAATTGGTCAAACAGGTCATCGATCCTTGGCAACGGATACTTGTTTTTAATCGTGACCTTGTTCAACTCCCTATAATCAATGCAAAGACATATTGATCCATCCTTCTTCTTGACGAATAACACCGGCGCTCCCCACGGCGAAACGCTCGGTTGGATATACTTCTTATCCAGCAGCTCTTGTAATTGCACCATCAACTCCTTCATTTCTATCGGAGCCATTCGGTACGGGGCTTTTGATATAGGGGCTGTACCTGGTGCTAAATCAATCACAAATTCAATTTCCCTATCTGGCGGTAATCCCAGTAAATTATCAGGGAACACGTCCGCAAAATCCCTGACTACCGGTATCTCCTCCAGCTTTGCACCCACCTTTTGAGTATCAACTATGTAGGCTAGATATCCTACACATCCTTGTCTTAACATTTTCCTGGCCTGCATCATCGTCAGACAACTCATTTGCCTAGGCGACTTGCTACCATAAAACACTACCTTCGACAGAGTCATAAGGTTCACACACTTCTTTTGACAGTCAATAACTGCCCCATGGTTGAACAACCAATCCATTCCCAAAATAACATCAAACTCCCCAAGACGAATTGGGATTAAGTTTACCGTCATCACATGACCCTTAATATCTATCTGACAGTTCTTGTGGACAAACTTAACAGGAATCACCTCCCTATTCGCAATTTCTATATTCATAGGGTAATCTAACTCTTCCTGAGGTAACTCTAATTTCTTAGCAAAATCATCGGATATAAATGAACAAGTAGCACCCGAGTCAAACAATACATAAGCATTTACACTATTGACTGGAATGATACCTGACACCACATCCTTTGACTACTCAACATCTTGCACTATCATGTTGAATGTTCGGGCGGTAGGTCGGTTGGACGGCGTCGGTCCAGTGATAGTCAGGTTGCCACCACTGCTATTTTCCTTTCCTCCACTTGCCCTTCCTGAAGCTTTCTTAGGGCAGTCTCGAGCAAAGTGATCTTTTGATCCGCAAGTAAAACATGCACCCTTCTTCGGACTAGGACAATTCGGTGCGATGTGGCCCTCTTGTCCACAATTATAGCATACCCGCTTCCCCTTCATACATACACCTGCATGACTCTTTCGGCAGTTACCACACACTTCAAACTTCTTCCTCTGATTCCCTTGCTGACTCCCAACAGAAACACCATCACTCCACTTCCTATTTTGATTGCTGCCACCATGGCTACCACTTGCTTTATTCTCATGTTCATTCTTCTTCTTCTTTTGCTCCTGATTATACTTGGTCAAAGCATCACTTCCACCTTCAGCAATAATTGCCTTTTCTAACACAGCTACGAACGAATTCAGTTGGAACATCGAAACTAGGCTATAAAGACAGGGCTTCAGTCCCTGCTCGAACCTTCTAGCTTTTCTCTCATCGGTATTAACTTGATATGGCGCAAACCTCGCCAACTCGTTAAATCTTGCAGCATACTCAGGCACCGTCATGGTACCTTGCTTCAACTCCAGAAATTGCACTTCCATCTGATTCTGTGCGCTTGCCGAAAAATAAGTCTCGAAAAACATCTTCTTAAATCATTCCCACGGAATTATCCCTTGACCACCTCGAGTTTTGTTTGCTTGCCACCAGTAGCTTGCTTTCAATTTGAGCATAAATGTTGCAAATGTAGTCTTCTGATCCTCATTGACCCTAGCGACATCAAATACTTTCTCCATCTCCATGACCCAAGTTTGTGCTTCTATCGGATTCATAGACCCTTGAAATTCTGGGGGTCCAACAGCTTTGAAGTCTTTGAAAGTCATGGCCTGAGCTTGGGGTTGGTTTGCAAATGCTCCCGTTAACAAGTTTACCAGCTGCTGCATTGGATTAGCGTTGATTTCATCGTTGTTGTTTGTGGATCCCTCAGGGGTCTGTTGACGTGTTTGTCTCCTTCTTGGCGGCATCTTACTGTTAAGAATTCGCGTTATTAGATTATTGCTCCATTACTTAAACATTTAAGTCTTAACTTAAACATTTATAAATAACACTTAGCACATAACACATCTGATAAATTTTCGGATTTATTCACTTAATGCTTCAAAACATAACATAGATAACATCATAGTTATTTACATCATCTATCCTGAAATCATAAAATTCCAGAATTACATCATCATTCTATCCCATTATACAAAACTGGGATTAACAACTTATTAACTCCATAGATTACCATGCTGGCACTCCTAACCATAATCTATGATGACATTCCACGGCACACAGTTTCCTCACGTTCTTGCTCTATAATACGAGTCACCATCCTTCGATCCATCATAAACCGGGGTTGATCATCGAACTGCACTGGATGACAATGAACTCGATCCTGAGCTCTATCGATTGTTGTGTGAAAAATATACTCCATCTCATCAATCTTGGCCTTCTTTGACCGCATCTCATATTCAACACGATCCGCGAACCAGGCATCTTCAGCTCTCGCCCGTTTAGCTGTCTCCTCTTTCAATTCATCTCGTACAATTTCGTTCCTAGCCAATAACTGACCTCGTCTGTACTCAGATTGAGCTAGTCTCTGCTCGACTTCTGCAAGACGTGCTGAAAGATCTTGAATCGCGACATCCTTCTGCTCTAGAGCGGCTTGACATTCCAAAACCTGATCGTCTAACTCCTTCTTTTGGCTCTCCACATGAACCAGTTTCCACTCCATGTCCCCAAGACGTATATCAAGCTCCGCTATCTCACCATTTTTCTGCTCCAGAACAGTCTATCGCTCAGCCAGCTGCCCCTCTAACTCCTCCACTCTATCCTGCAACTCTATGTTGCGATCATACACCTGCTCATACATCTGAACACCTAAAGAAGATAGTGGTATCTCCTCAGGGTCTTCCTCCTCCTCAACCTCTTCAGGATCCTCCTCAGGATCTGACTCAGGCTCGTACTCAAGGCCTACAACTGTGAGCAATGGGGATGACTCCCTCTGCACTAGTTGCTCCCGGACTACGTGAATATCCCGGGGCTCCTCCTCCCTAGCCTGGCTGGATCCTCCTATATCAGTCATCCTGCCACCAAAATTTTAAGTTTTGATTACTACTCAATACTACTTGCGAGAACATAAGTTTGTTATCAAGTAAGCACATAACACATAATCATTTTATTGTCTTTTATGAATTTCCGTAATCCATTCCTTAGAACTCGATAAGAGTTTTAACACCACTATGTTCTCTATCTTCTAAAAGGCTACTACCCTAAGGTTTTCCCCACCTAAAGGTTCATAACCTACAGCTCTGATATCAACCTGTAACACCCCCAAATCCGGGTACTTCAATCTCACAGACTTGGTGTTCACTAATCCATACATTCATGACCAACTACCCATGATAAAAGATAATATAATTAAACTGAATAAAACATCTCCCCATAACAGAGGTTACAACTTAAAACTCTTAAGTAAGTAATTCTCAGGTTATCTAACCTTTATTACAACATCACAGAATTAAAACATAAAAATTAAATAAGTCTTATTACAAAAACTCCATAACAAATAGCAGTTCGCGAGCTATTTCTGCATTTTGCCTTTGCCCTTACTCGTAGACGGCTCATCCGACTTCTCAGTCTTAGCTGCAATGTTTTATGCAAGAGTGAGAAAACAATTGCCCACAAGTATAATAGCAATAACAGTTAAACGGTTAACGAAGTAGATTTTAACTGAGGACAAATAGTTTTTCTGAAATCAATCAACAATAATCAAAGGTTTGAAAACTCAACAGATAGCTTAGCTCAAGAGTTGAATATAGATTTCAAAATTAAAAGTATATCTGTAACCTTTAACAGTCTTATAGACTATGGACCATCCGTCTCGTACTCCGGGAGATCAGCCCTTTGTACAATGTATTGTGCACAAATATTTTAACGCTATTGTGTAATATAATCCCCTATATTAGGGTTGTTCATCTCAGTTCTACCATCAGAGTCCGTACCAAATGAAGTTTGGTTTGGAATAGCTTCAACAGAAATTCTGGATTTTAGAAAGATCATCAACTATGGACTAGCTGAATCAAAAGGGTTCACTAGCCATATAAGAGTCTGTTTACAATAACAATACAATCTTTGTAAAAATGGAACTACAATAAGAGTAGAATTCAAAGATTACAAACGAATATATTGGAGTAACGCATTTGAAGGTCTAGAGTACTCAATCAACTTATGATCGTTAAGTAATATGAGAAACCTTGCTTGAATAATAATAATAACCAAGGTTAGAGAACTTGCTCAATGAAATGTAGGGTTTAGAAACTTGCTTAATGAAGGTAAAGTTTTAAGGAACTTGCCTCGTGCGTAATCTACACAATCTCAATTTATGTTCACCAGAAGTCCTACATTCCATTAGGATCACAATGTAAGTTAGTTCTTACAACTATGACTACAATTCCGCTTTCCACTTTAGTACAAGATACCAACTTAAATTCATGATCCGAACTCTCTAACTAACCACATAACACAAATCAGAAATCTATACCATCACATAACATAAGACATAGCATATAATTAACATCTCCAATTCTTACGGATATCGAGTTACAAATCTTTATAACTTATTGATTCATAGCTTATAATCATCAAATGAATAACTTCATTATATTATTAAGTTTTACGATTCTCCACATACATTAGAATAAGCTAACTTATCACCATCCAAGCTATGCATGTAAAAACTCATCACTGGGTCTGTTCTGATACCGGAGCGGCTGCGCCACTTTTAGTCTTGGAACCAGCGCGGCCGCGCTGCACACATATACAGAGACTGATCTGCTGCTGGTGCGGCCGCGCTACTTTTGCACTGGAAACCAGCGCGGCCGCGCTGCGTCGCAGACTCAGTTGCTGCAGCGCGAACAGGCTCTGTTTCATCCCAAATTCCATACTAACTCATCTGAAGTCTAATTTGATCGATTTTTGACTCAACAAATTCGTTAAACACAGCAGCAAACATTCACAGAATGATTTTAACACTTCCAAAATTTTCACAAACCTATTTAAAGATTTAAAACCAATGTTCATGCTTTAAATTTCATATTTCAACATATTTAGTGAAATCGAATATCACGAATTCATTTCTAAATTATTTTGATTCATTCTTTTTGCAACGTTTCCGTTTCTCAGAATACTATAACTATCACCCATAAATTTCAGATTTTAAGCATGCAAGGACCATCAATTTTAACTCTTAAATAACCATATAAACACAGTGAACCAAAAATCATGTTCTTCCTATGTTATGCAATAACACGGATTTTTAATTACTGAAAACCACACAGAGATACGACAAAACAAAGTATATGCACTTTTCAACACACATAATCAACATACCAATAACTCTTAATAATTTAGTTCCTCAAATTTTGTCACAGTGAAGCAATTCTAAAGAAAAACATGAACTAAGAACTTAGGAATTTGTTTATTACCTTCAATTCTCTTTCGGACTTAGAGCAAGGTGGTTTGATTTTCTTCTTCTTCCTTTTGATTCTCTCAAGCTTACTCTCACTTTCACAGAATTTCTCTCAATTCTTTCCTCTCTACAAAACTCTGATCTTTGTTTTTCTTTCTTTTCTAAGCTTAACAAATAAACTGATACCATGTATTTAAATTTAACGTAAAACCCACTTAAGGCCTTGACAGTTACCAAAATTATCAGTTAACAGATTCAAAAGGTTATAAGGCCTTGTTTGGCAAAACTAGATTAATCCTCTTTTAATTTATTTTAATAATCCTTTTATAATAAGGTTCAATTGTCATACATACTTTAATTAAACTTACTAATAAATAAATTCAATTAAACCTTACTATTTAAATTTATAATTTCTATTTGACCAATAACAATACTACCAAATAAATTATCTTATTCAAATAAATCATTTAATCATCTAATTTAATTATTAAATTAAATTAAATAATCACCTCAAATCACATTCAAATAACATTTAACATAATTACACTTATCATGAATTATTCCACAATAACTTTATAAATTATTTATTTTACTCAATAAATAAATTAACAAAATATTTATATAACTCAATAAATATTTTATTTATTCACAAAAATCACATTCGTTACAGTTAGTCCCTCGGTGACGTCGACGTCAAGCATCTGCAGGTATATTGTGATGACATTGTGTTAATATATTAAATAGGCTTTTGAAAGTGACTATAAAAAAGTAAACAAAAGGAATAAACTTGACCAAAACAATGTTAACTTACTAGCTGATGAAGACGACCCACCCTGGGAGCCGTCGCCAGATCCTGTATGGCCACCACTACGACGACCTCCACCAGAATGTCTAGGCATAACTGTACTACTGAAATAACCAACATTGAGTAATTAAATTGCAGGTAATTTATTTTAATAACCGTTTGTATTAGTAAATTACTTATAAAACAACAATTAGTTTAGACTTAGTACGTCGTCAAGCTCGTCAAAATCAAGATCATTGTCATCCTCTGATTCCGTCTCTTATTTTTCATATATTTCTTCGCCATTGTCATCTGGTACGACAAGATAGTTACTGACAACCACGTCTTCCTCCACTTCATCATCATCGGGTACATCAACAATATCATCTAAGATCACATCGTCATCATTTAGCACTACGTTGCTGGGATTGCTAACTTGTTCTTACAATGGGTCATCCGTTCCAGACACATTAGTACCATCAAATGCTCGAGTCTTTGTTGTGACAATTGTATACCATGGGCTTCTAGAATTTAGACATTAGGGGCGTAGTACACTTGAGTCGCTTGGCTGGCTAACACAAATACATCATCAGATTGTAACTTTGACTTTATATATACTGTGACGATTCTATTACGATCAACTTTAACACCTTTTTTCAATATCAAACTAGCGACACTTAAATGTAACTACCTTATTACCCCCGGGATAATTGAGCACAACAACTTCCTCTAATCTTCCATAGTAATTGGACTCAGAATCTTGGTAACAGCTTCCCAACACGACAACTCCAGAATTGATTGATGTCAGTTCATTCAATTCATTGTTGGATGATTTAGCTATCGATAAACACACACGTGCAAGTATACACGGTCCACAAGTAATATATGATAAGATATGAGTCGAACCCACAGGGAATTGTGACAAATAATAACCAAGTACCAATCGTCTATCAAATTGATCTAATTTAAACAATGAAGATTTGATAATTTGTTGATTGGTTGAGTTCACAAGTCAAATATTGAGTAAAATGCGGTAAAATATCAAGATAGAAGGGTCTAAGATTATAATTTCCCCCAACACGTCATTTGAATCTCCTAACTCTCTCTTTTCAATCAGTTATAGCATACGAATTGACAACCGAGAAATCAAAACTACGTAAGAGCCTCTGTCGATGGTCAATCACGAATCTTCCTAAGCGGTGCATAGGTATATGTCTATCCTATGCACTATCAATAGACTAATTTCAGGAATGATTTATAGACACGTGTCACCAAATCTAATTAATCCTCCCTTCCATTACCAACTTTCACCTCGGAAGTCATTAAGACTAGATTCTCAATAGGTTGCATGCGGTAATTAGGTATATATCTATCCCAACTACTATCAAGATACCTATTATTGTAGATAATTAAAAAGACACATGTCACTTAATCCAATTAATGACCCACAACAATCTATACTTTCGCATGTTATCATAACTAGGTCTTAACCTATAATCCGTTCGTCAAGTTCATATAGGTTCCCACGGTAATTACGGGCCAAGCAATTAATCTAGAAGCAAAGGTTATGACAATCAATTCACAAATGCATAACTAAAATCAATAGAGAGAGAATTCAATTCAAATTAAGTGTTGGGTTCCATTGCAATCTTAGAATAGAAGGTTAGTTCATGATAGCTACAATAAACATCATTTTCAATTGATACATTGTCAAATTCGAATTACAAAGGAGATGGAAATCTAGAAATGAAACCACTTTTGAAGCTATTCAGATGGTGTTCCTTTGGTTGCTGCAGATTTCTAGCTCTCCACCTTGGCCTTGCAATTCTTCTTGACTGAGTTCCTTGGCTTTTGGCTTGATTCAGCTTGATTTGCAGCCTTGAGCACTGTTGGTTGATGTATTTTGTAGCCTCCCTCTCTCTAGATATCTGATATGTAGCTTATAAGAGAATATATATAGTCTTCATCAAGAAACCCTAGCCAAAATCGGACAAAATGGAGCTCAGATCGCACTATGGCTGTGTCAGATCGCACTCAGCACGGCGGCGTGCGCCCGCGCCCAAGCGCCTGCATGCCCCCCATGGCGCTGCCGAGGCTGCCGAGCCAAGCGCGCGCGCCCGCGCGCCCCAGGCGTGCGCCCGCACGCTGGCGCCTGCACGCCCCACCTGCCTGCCGAGCTGCCGAGTCATGCGCGCGCGCCCGCGCGCCCCAGGCGTGCGCCCGCACGCTGGCGCCTGCATGCCGCTCACACGCCTGCATGCGCTGCCGAGGCTGGCTGCCGAGGCCGCCCGTGCGCCTGCACGCCTAGGCGTGCGCCCGCGCCCATGCGCCTGGATGCTGCCGAGCCATGCCGAGCCATGCCGCCCGCGCGCGCGCGCGCCCAACGCCGAGGCTGCCCAGCGCCCAGCTTCTATATGTCATCAAATTAAGCCCCAAACGTCGCCAAACATAAATTTTCATCGTCATAACCTCCGGGCACAGAAATCCAAGATCGGGCTTGCCCGGGTGGCTTGGCCAATGCCGCACGCCGTGCACGCCATCCGACGCCGCGCACGCCCAACTATCAAATATTGTCAAATAAAGCACCGGGCGTCGCCAATCACCACAATCCATCACAATACCATTCGGGCACAGACGTCCAGGCACGGACAATGAGTCAATCCAAACAACGATCCGAGCGGTCTTTATTTCAATTCCTACACACATAATAAAAATGCATCAAAGCAACATAAAACATGTAAAAGTAACTAAAAATTAATTTATGTAAAAATAAGATAAAAATACATAGAAACTATAAAATACTTAAAGATTTGCAAATTATCAAGGCCAAAAGTACCCAAATTGTGTGTATAAAACACACTCATCAAATACCCCCAAACTTAAATCTTTGCTTGTCCTCAAGTAAACAGAGATATACTACTTTATATAACATAAAATAAGAAAAATGCAAACACAACTGAATTTAGAGGAAAGTGACTCCAAGAATTGGCCTCAAAGGAAAAAGATCAAAAAGGGGCCCAAGCAGACTGAAAAGTTACAATTTAACAAGAGTTCTAAGCACACGGCTACTCAAGATCCCAGTAGTGTGTGTGTGAGTGCATGATATCTGTTTATGTAAGTTAGGAAAGAGCTAACGCATGAACTCAACTTCCGAGGGATTATACTATGAATCTACAAACTCATCGTTACCTAGAGAAAATCAAACAAGACGACCACATAAGAAAGGGGGGTTCCAAGTACATTGATGGAGTAGTGAGTAATCACATTGGTGAGTGCGTTTTACGCTCCATCTCACCTTACTAAACGCATGACCGTGCAATGTCTAATCACATTAGGCTATTCAGAGCTACCCATGTAACGAGTGTTTGATCAATGACTCCCAAACCAGATAGCTTTAGGGCATTAGGTGTAAAACACCCCAAAGGGTCTATTAACTCGAGTAGCAAAGGCCACGTAATTAAACTTGGTCATTCATTTTTTTTTTATTATTTTTTTATTTATTTTTTATTTTTATTTATTCGATTAAATATCTTCCCCCAAACTTATATGAAAGCCTAAAATGACAAAACAAGATGCAGACATGAGTTCAGTACATTTCAAGTATAATCGCCCAGACATAAAAAAAGTAAATGAGATTTCTCAATACTAACTAACTAACAGGCATGCTGAAAACGTGAGGAGTTAACGTAACCAAGAGTGGGGGAGTTAGCCATAATGTTAAGAAGTAACTAAGTCTGCTCGAGCCTTACTTTAGAAAGAAACACCTTAACCAGCAGAATATCATTGGCCATTCTTGAAACACACACAACCTGGACATAATAGCCTGACTAACTTAAACCAACACACACAATTAAACTAACACACACAATTAAACTAACACACACCCCCAAACTTAAAGTAAACATAGTCCTCGATGTTTTAAAAGAAAAAAAAAAACAAAACCGAATTTAAATAGAGAACATCACTGGGGAACTCAAGCAGCACCATCATCCGAGTCAAAGCCATACTCCGGGAACATAGGTGTCATGGGAAATTGGACTGCATTGGGGCCGGTATTGGCCCCGCTGTTGTTGATCACCTGTGCAGCCGCGTTACAAAAATCGGTAGTGTAAATGCATAAGGAATTGACTTGCTGAATGGAGTGATCAAGGCGGCGGGACATGCGTCTATGCTCACGCTCCCTCTCCTGCTCTTCCCACAGTCTTTCCTGCTCGTTCTGTTGCATTTCGGCCCTCATCTCCTGATTTTCACGACGAAGCTCCCGCATCTCAGCAATAAGTAGGTCCATAGAAGAGCGAGACGCCTCGGTGTGCACAATGCTTGGTGGTGGGGTTCCGACACTTGCCTCGGGCCCGTGAGGCTGAACTAACGGTAAAAACCCAGCTCCATGTGGCTCCGGTGCCGCCCCCTTCCAGACCTTGTAAAGGCCAATAGCTAGGCTGTTAATGGGTGTGAGTGGTTGTTGAAGTAACTCGTGGGCATGCACCTTAACTTTGGCCCTCTTGCACAACCCGCAGATCAGGGATGGGTGTGGTAACCCGCCTGAAGACTTCCCATTAACAAATTGAAGAATTGAGTTCCGAATCAACCGACCCACGCAAATGCTCCACTCAGTCACCAAACAAAACATGATAAGAGCCCGCATTGGGATTACTTGAGTTGCGTGTGTGGTCGGCCATAGCTTTGCATTGATGAAGTATAACCATGCTTTCCCATATTTGCTTAGTCGCCTTGGCGAAAATGCACCGGCTCTCCCCTTGTCGTAGCCCAACGAGCACCGGGTTTGCATAATGTTAAAATGACTGCATCCCAGTCGGGCCTGTCGGCCCCATATTTAGTGAGGTCATCCTCACCATGGCTTTTAGGTAGGTTATAGTATTCTTCAATGCACCTTTTTCCAAATGAAACTTTCTTGCCCCTAACCGTTACCACATAATTTTCAGCTTCTAATGCATTAGCGTAGAATTCCCTGACAAGGGGAATACACGCTGGCTCGGGCTGAGCGGCAAAAGTTTCCCATCCTCTTTCCCTAATTATTTCAGCCAACCCCCAATTATTTGTTGCGTCAGGAAGAATACCCCTCTCAGGAATCAAAGATTTTGTGACCATGGTGGTGTGGTAACGCTTGGAGGCTTCCGCACTGACAAACCTTTTCTTGTCATAGGCCTTGGATGGCTTGGAAGAGGAGGATTCACCCCTTTGTCGCTTGGTAGCCATCAAGATCAGAGCTGCAAGCAAAACACTCAAAATAGCCAAGAATTCCCACTCAGACAATTTGTCGAACAGTTGGCGTGCACTCCAAAAAATCACAAGTGTAAGTGCAATGGGGAGTAGTCCAAACCCTCCACAAAGCCTTGCAATGGGAGCTAGCTATGTACCTGCTAATCAAAATCACCAAAACACAGCACCCAAGCAAGAAAAATTGGAAATTTATAGCCCTTATTACCTTATCTTGGAGAACTTGTGAAACACCAAAGAACTTCTTCAAAAACCTTCAAATTGTTGTTCAAATCCAAGATGGAAGGTGAAAATGATGTTGGGTTACCGCAATTAGGTGCCAATATGATGCAATGGGGCACAAAATTAAGTTTGGGTAAGTTGTAAGCAAGTTGGCTATGAAGTGGGAGGAGAGAGATATAAAAATGGAATGACAAAAAAAATGAGCCAAGTGGTGATTTAAGGAACCAAGCCAGCTGCCCAGGTGCGGCCGCACGGCCTGCTGTGCGCCCGCGCGCGCCTGGTGCCGCCCAGCGCGCCCACATGCGCCCGCCTGCTGCGCCCCGCCTGCTGCCGAGCCATGCGCCTGGTGCGCGCGCGCCCGCGCGGCGCCTGGTGCGCCTGCCTGGTGCTGCTGGCGTGCTGCTGGCGTGCTGCTGCTGGCGTGCCATCGGCGTTTCGCTGACACGCATCGCTCAATTGCCCAACTTGGGTACAAAAACCTGCATGCAGCAACAAAATTAACAACATTAGAAACGATTAATAATAAAAAATCATCTTTTTTTTTTTATTTTTTTTTATTATTTTTTTTTATTAAATCAATAGAGAAAAATTAATTGGACTTAAGCAATAAAATGAAACGTTGGGTTGCCTCCCAATTAGCGCTTGAGTTAAAGTCCTCAGCCTGACTATACCCCCTTCATATCGGATCAACGAGATTAATTGAGGTCTTTTGGCGCTCGATGTCGCCACCCCAATAGTGCTTAATTCTTTGCCCGTTCACCTTGAACAATTGGTTTGTCTTCTCATCCCGCAGTTCAATCGCACCATGCGGGAAAACATGGTTGATATAGAATGGCCCTGACCATCGTGATTTGAGTTTACCGGGAAATAGCTTCAACCGAGAATTGTAAAGTAGGACGGGTTGTCCAACCTCAAACTTCCGATCGATTATCTTCTTGTCGTGCCACCTCTTGACTCTCTCCTTATAAAGCTTTGCATTCTCATAGGACTGAAGACGGAACTCATCCATCTCATTGAGTTGTAAGAGGCGTTTCTCTCCCGCGGCATTCAAATCAAAGTTTAGCTTCCGGATGGCCCAATAAGCACTGTGTTCAAGTTCCACCGGTAGATGACATGCTTTCCCATACACAAGCTGATATGGTGACATCCCGATAGGAGTTTTGTATGCCGTCCTATACGCCCATAAGGCGTCATCAAGCTTCAATGACCAGTCCTTTCTATCTGGGTTGACAACCTTCTCTAAAATCCTTTTCACCTCTCTATTGGATACCTCCACCTGATCACTTGTTTGAGGGTGATAGGCCGTGGCAATTTTATGAGTTACCCCATATTTAGCAAGAAGGGCATTAAAGTTCTTGTTACAAAAGTGCGACCCTTCATCGCTAATTATTGCACGCGGAGTTCCGAATCTTGTGAATACATTTTTTCGAAGGAACTTTAGCACAACTTTGGCATCATTGGTGGGTGTTGCTGCTGCTTCAACCCATTTTGACACGTAATCTACAGCCACAATGATATACAAATTGTTGAACGAAGAGGGAAACGGGCCCATAAAGTCGATACCCCAGACGTCAAATATCTCAACCTCTAAGATTGTGGTTAGTGGCATCTCATGATGCCTGGAAATGTTCCCTACTCTTTGACATCGATCGCATTTCAGCACAAACACATGGGCGTCCTTGAACAGCGTTGGCCAATAAAAACCAGACTGAAGCACCTTCGCCGCTGTTCTCTCTCCGCCATAGTGTCCACCAAAAGCTGAGGCATGACATTGTTGCAAAATACTTTCCATCTCAGATTGAGGTACGCACTTCTGGATCAGTTGGTCAGCACATTGCTTAAACAGAAAAGGTTCGTCCCAAAAATAATGCTTCACATCGTGCAGGAATTTCCTTTTTTGTTGATAGCTTAGCTCGGGTGGTAGGACATGGCTCACCACATAATTGACAAAATCAGCATACCATGGCACCTCATGTGTGATGGCGAAAAGTTGTTCATCCGGAAAAAATTCATTAATCATGACATCATCTCCCGCCTCACGGTCTGCATTTTCCAGCCTAGACAAATGATCCGCTACTTGATTTTCGGTTCCCTTCTTATCTCTAATCTCAAGATCGAACTCTTGAAGCAATAAAACCCATCTAATCAAACGTGGCTTTGCGTCCTTCTTTGCTATTAAGTACTTTATGGCAGAATGGTCCGTGTACACAATGACCTTGGTGCCAATGAGATAGGCACGAAATTTGTCAAAGGCATACACGATAGCAAGCAATTCCTTCTCCGTTGTTGTGTAATTCAATTGAGCTCCCGTTAGTGTCTTGCTAGCATAATAAATCACATGAAAGACCTTGTCCTTGCGATGGCCCAATACAGCACCAATTGCAAAGTCGCTAGCGTTGCACATCAATTCAAAAGGAAGATTCCAATCCGTGGCCATGATAATAGGTGCACTTACAAGCTTCTTCCTTAGTAACTCAAAAGCCTCTAGACATGCATGATCGAAGACAAACGGAGTGTCTTTCTCAAGGAGAGTACACAACGGTTTTGCAATTTTTGAGAAATCCTTGATAAACCGCCTATAAAATCCAGCATGACCAAGGAAGCTACGAATGCCCTTGACGTTGGTTGGTGGAGGAAGTTTCTCAATGGTCTCAATTTTGGCCTTATCAACCTCCAGCCCCTTTGAAGATACTCTATGTCCCAAAATAATGCCTTCTTGCACCATGAAGTGGCATTTCTCCCAATTTAGCACCAAATTTGTTTCAACACATCGTTTCAGCACTTTCACAAGGTTTTCAAGGCACAAGTCGAATGAATCTCCAAAAACTGAAAAGTCATCCATGAAAACCTCCAATCCTTGCTCAACCATATCGGAGAATATTGCCATCATGCATCTTTGGAAAGTGGCGGGTGCGTTGCATAGCCCAAACGACATTATTCTGAAAGCAAATGTCCCATATGGACAAGTGAATGTCGTTTTCTCTTGATCTTCGGGGGCAATGGCAATTTGGTTGTAGCCCGAATATCCATCCAAGAGACAATAGAATTCATGTCCCGCCAACCTGTCTAGCATTTGATCGATGAATGGGAGCGGGAAATGATCCTTGCATGTAGTCTTGTTCAACCTTCTGTAGTCCATGCAAACTCTCCATCCGGTGACAGTTCTAGTGGGGATCAATTCGTTGTTTTCATTAGACACCACTGTCATGCCTCCCTTCTTTGGAACACATTGCACTGGACTGACCCATGGACTATCTGAAATGGGATAGATGATGCCGACATCGAGCAATTTGATAATTTCCTTTTTGACCACCTCCTTCATGACGGGGTTCAATCTACGCTGATGCTCAACCACGGGTTTGACCTCATCTTCCAATATGATCTTGTGCATACAAAAGGCGGGGCTAATTCCCTTAATGTCGGCAATGGACCAACCTAAGGCTGTTTTGTACTCCCGTAGCACTCTTAGCAATTTGTTTTCCTGCACATCATCAAGTGAAGCAGACACAATAACAGGCAAAGTACTAGAATTACCCAAATACGCATACCTCAAGTGGATTGGCAATGGTTTGAGCTCCAAAGTAGGTGGCTCCTCCCATGAGGATTTTGCAATGGTACTAGATCTGCTTGGTCTATCTAACGGTTCAAATTGTTGCTTAAACTTGATAAAACGTGGGGGAACATTCAGCACATTTACCATCTCATTAGAAAAACAAAGTTCACTCTCAAGTGATTCTCCCAACAATTCCTCAAAAGGGTCAACTTCATAAGTTGCTGAAAACACTTCTTCCACCGCCTCGTCAATCAAGTCTATCCTGAAGCATTCATCCTGCACATTAGGAAATTTCATTGCTTTAAAAACGTTAAAAGTTACCTCTTGGTCTTGGACACGCATGGTTAGCTCTCCTTTTTGCACATCAATTAAAGTTCTGCCTGTGGCTAAGAATGGTCGCCCAAGGATGATAGGTATCTCCCTGTCTTCCTCAAAATCAAGGAAATGAAATCTGCTGGAAAAATAAACTTGTCCACCTTGACAAGCACATCTTCTACTATGCCTCTTGGGTATGTGAGAGACCTATCCGCAAGTTGCAATGTAACATTTGTCGGTTTTGCCTCACTTAATCCCAGCTGTTGATAAATTGAAAGTGGCATTAGATTGATGCTTGCCCCCAAATCACATAGGGCCTTGCCAAAGAATTGGTTACCAATTGTGCAAGGAATCGTGAAACTCCCGGATCTTTCAACTTTGGCGGTAACTTCCTTTGTAACACAGCACTACATTCTTCGGTTAGTGCCACCGTTTCAAACTCCTCAAGCCTTCTCTTTCTTGACAAGATTTCTTTCATGAACTTCACATAACTAGGCATTTGTTCCAATGCCTCAGCGAATGGGATGTTTATGTGCAATTTCTTGAAAACCTCCAAGAACTTAGAGAATTGCTTATCTAATTTTAATTTTTGCTGACGTTGTGGAAACGGGCATGGTGGATACATAGGGCCTTGCTTGCTCCCCCCTGGTTTTGGCACTGGCTCCTTTTCCTTTTCTACTTCTTTTCTCATTTCTTCCTCTTTCTCCCCATTCACATCCTCAACCACTGCTTCAGCTGGAACCTCCTTCACAACTTCCGGTAGCTCCTTCCCACTTCTCAAAGTCATAGCTTTGCAATGCTCTTTACCATCTCTTTTCGGATTAACTTCAGTGTCACTAGGTAAGGCACCAGGGGGACGGATATTCATGGCGCTAGCTATCTGCCCAAGCTGAAGCTCAATATTCCGTATCGAAGCACTATGCTGTGCGACCAGTTGAGCCAATAACTCGTCCCCACTAGGCTTTTTCTCCTGTTGTGGTGGAGGTGGGTTTGAGGCTTGTTGGTGTGATTGGGGTTGATGGTGTGATTGAGTTTGATTTTGAAATCCTGGGGGATATTGATGCCTAGGAGCTGCATATTGGGTTTGGGTATTATTGTTGTTGCTCCATGAGAAATTTGGGTGATTTTTCCATCCAGGATTGTAGTGATTTGAGTGAGGGTTGTTTTGCTGTCTATTGTAATTACCAACGAACTGTACGGATTCTGCATTGATTGGACATTGCTCAGTAGGATGATTTCCAACACACAACTCACAGGTCTCAGAAATGCTTTGCACAGATTGAACTCCTAAATTTTTCACTTCCTTTGTGAGCGCGGCTAGCTGTGCGGTTATTGAAGTGAGAGGATCCACCTCAAATTTCCCTGCTGCCTTTTGTGGCATTTTCCTCTCCGAAGGCCATTGATATATATTTGCAGCCATGGTTTCCAATAGTTTGTAGGCTTCCGCAAACTTCTTTCCCATTAAGCTACCACCTGCAGCTGCGTCGACACTCGATCGAGTGGCATTGGTCAACCCATTATAGAAAATCTCAACTTGCAACCATTGAGGCAAACCATGGTGTGGACATCTCCTAATTAGATCCTTAAACCTTTCCCAAGCCTCATACAAGGACTCGGAATCATATTGAACAAACGACGTGATGTCATTCCTCAATCTTGCAGTTTTCGCCGGTGGAAAGAACTTTGCCAAAAATTTCTGGGCTAAGTCATCCCATTTGGTAATCGAGCCCGAAGGAAGCGAATGCAACCAACTCTTCGCCTTATCACGGAGTGTGAAAGGAAATAGTCGGAGTCTAATTGCATCATCAGTCACTTGAGTGTACTTGAATGTGTCACAAATTTCCAGAAAACTCACCAAATGAGCATTTGGGTCGTCATTGGGCAACCCACCAAACTGCAAACAGTTTTGAACCATTTGGATGGTCCCAGGCTTAATTTCAAAGTGATTGGCCTCAATGGCTGGCCTGGAAATGCTTGAGTGTAAATCTGTGACAAGAGGCATGGCGTACTCCCTCAAGGTTTTAGGCTCCTCCTCAGCCATGGTATTTTGATTGGGTATACCCCGAACTCGTTCTCTACGTAGTCGTCGAATATTTCTCTCGATCTCGGGATCGTAAGGAATTAACTCAAGATCACGTGAGCGTGGCATACAAATCAAGAATACCTACAAAACAAAATGAAAATTATATACAAGTCTAAAAAGAGACCAAGTCGAATACACTTGATATTGGTATAATTATTAGTAAACAAATCCCCGACAACGGCGCCAAAAACTTGTTGGACGATTTAGCTATCGATAAACACACACATGCAAGTATACACGGTCCACAAGTAATATATGATAAGATATGAGTCGAACCCACAGGGAATTGTGACAAATAATAACCAAGTACCAATCGTCTATCAAATTGATCTAATTTAAACAATGAAGATTTGATAATTTGTTGATTGGTTGAGTTCACAAGTCAAATATTGAGTAAAATGCGGTAAAATATCAAGATAGAAGGGTCTAAGATTACAATTTCCCCCAACACGTCATTTGAATCTCCTAACTCTCTCTTTTCAATCAGTTATAGCATACGAATTGACAACCGAGAAATCAAAACTACGTAAGAGCCTCTGTCGATGGTCAATCACGAATCTTCCTAAGCGGTGCATAGGTATATGTCTATCCTATGCACTATCAAGAGACTAATTTCAGGAATGATTTATAGACACGTGTCACCAAATCTAATTAATCCTCCCTTCCATTACCAACTTTCACCTTGGAAGTCATTAAGACTAGATTCTCAATAGGTTGCATGCGGTAATTAGGTATATATCTATCCCAACTACTATCAAGATACCTATTATTGCAGATAATTAAAAAGACACATGTCACTTAATCCAATTAATGACCCACAACAATCTATACTTTCGCATGTTATCATAACTAGGTCTTAACCTATAATCCGTTCGTCAAGTTCATATAGGTTCCCACGGTAATTACGGGCCAAACAATTAATCTAGAAGCAAAGGTTATGACAATCAATTCACAAATGCATAACTAAAATCAATAGAGAGAGAATTCAATTCAAATTAAGTGTTGGGTTCCATTGCAATCTTAGAATAGAAGGTTAGTTCATGATAGCTACAATAAACATCATTTTCAATTGATACATTGTCAAATTCGAATTACAAAGGAGATGGAAATCTAGAAATGAAACCACTTTTGAAGCTATTCAGATGGTGTTCCTTTGGTTGCTGCAGATTTCTAGCTCTCCACCTTGGCCTTGTAATTCTTCTTGACTGAGTTCCTTGGCTTTTGGCTTGATTCAGCTTGATTTGCAGCCTTGAGCACTGTTGGTTGATGTATTTTGTAGCCTCCCTCTCTCTAGATATCTGATATGTAGCTTATAAGAGAATATATATAGTCTTCATCAAGAAACCCTAGCCAAAATCGGACAAAATGGAGCTCAGATCGCACTATGGCTGTGTCAGATCGCACTCAGCACGGCGGCGTGCGCCCGCACGCCCAGGCGTGCGCCCGCGCCCAAGCGCCTGCATGCCGCCCATGGCGCTGCCGAGGCTGCCGAGCCAAGCGCGCGCGCCCGCGCGCCCCAGGCGTGCGCCCGCACGCTGGCGCCTGCACGCCCCACCTGCCTGCCGAGCTGCCGAGTCATGCGCGCGCGCCCGCGCGCCCCAGGCGTGCGCCCGCACGCTGGCGCCTGCATGCCGCTCACACGCCCGCATGCGCTGCCGAGGCTGGCTGCCGAGGTCGCCCGTGCGCCCGCACGCCCAGGCGTGCGCCCACGCCCATGCGCCTGGATGCTGCCGAGCCATGCCGAGCCATGCCGCCCACGCGCGCGCGCGCGCGCCCAACGCCGAGGCTGCCGAGGCTGCCCAGCGCCCAGCGCCCAGCTTCTATATGTCATCAAATTAAGCCCAAACGTCGCCAAACATAAATTTTCATCGTCATAACCTCCGGGCACGGAAATCCAAGCACGGGCTTGCCCGGGTGGCTTGGCCAATGCCGCACGCCGTGCACGCCATCCGACGCCGCGCACGCCCAACTATCTAATATTGTCAAATAAAGCACCGGGCGTCGCCAATCACCACAATCCATCACAATACCATTCGGGCACAGACGTCCAGGCACGGACAATGAGTCAATCCAAACAACGATCCGATCGGTCTTTATTTCAATTCCTACACACATAATAAAAATGCATCAAAGCAACATAAAACATGTAAAAGTAACTAAAAACTAATTTATGTAAAAATAAGATAAAAATACATAGAAACTATAAAATACTTAAAGATTTGTAAATTATCAAGGCCAAAAGTACCCAAATTGTGTGTATAAAACACACTCATCATTCATCAACTTTGAATCTGTACTCATTAACGATGCAGCCGAGAAATGAACTAATAAGTTTGTACAGACCTAAAATAACATCTCAAAAAAGCTCAGAAGCGTTATATTTTTCAACCCTTCTCTTAAACCATTGTTGAAAAAATTCAGTGGTGAATACTTCCAACTATGCTGCAGTTAGTCCCGGGTTAGAAGCATATGCTTCGTCTTTGAATGAATTAAAATAATAATAACAGGGTGTAATTGTTGATTACGCTTCTAAATATTAAAGATTCGACAAATAATAATACATACTTGATGTATGAAGATACTTCGGGCATATTTAGAAGCACATATGTAGATACAATCTTCAAATCTTTGTCGAATAGGTAAGTCATCGTCTCATGGCCAAATGGTTTAGCGGGATAGGTGAATATAACTAACTCATTAGCACGAGATTGGGGTCCGACAACCTCATTTTGACTTAAACGGTTGTGCTTCGTTTAGACTACATCGTGAAAGTACAAGGAGTAATTAACTAACATTGAGTAATTAAATTGTAGGTAATTTATTTTAATAACCGTTTGTATTAGTAAATTACTTATAAAACAATAATTAGTTTAGACTTAGTACGTCATCAAACCCGTCAGAATCAAGATCATTGCCATCCTTTGATTCCGTCTCTCCCTTTTCCGTATCAATTTCTTCGTCGTTGTCATCTTATACGACGAGATAGTTACTGACAACCACATCTTCTTCCACTTCGTCATCATCGAGTACGTTAACGATATCATCTACGAGCACATCGTCATCATTTAGCACTACGTTGCTGGGATTACTAACTTATTCTTGCAATAGGTCATCCGTTCCAGACACATTAGTACCATCAAATGCTCGAGTCTTCGTTATGACAACTATATACCATGGGCTTCTAGAATTTACGACATTAGGGGCGTACTACACTTGAATCACTTGGCTAGCTAACACAAATACGTCATCAGATTGTAACTTTGACTTTATATCTACTGTGACGATTCTATTACGATCAACTTTAACACTCTTTTTAGTGTCAAACCAGCGACACTTAAATATAACTACCTTATTACCCCCAGGATAATTAAGCACAATAACTTCCTCTAATCTTCTATAGTAATTGGACTCAGAATTTTGGTAACTGCTTCCCAATATAACAACTATAGAATTGACTGATGTCAGTTCATTCAATTCATTAACCTTGAATCTGTACTCATTAACGATGCAGCCGGGAAATGAACTAATAAGTTTGTACGGACCTAAAATAACATCTCTAAAAAGCTCAAAAGTGTTATCTTTTTCAACCCTTCTCTTAAACCATTGTTGAAAAATTTCAGCGGTGAATGCTTCCAACTATGCTGCAGTTAGTCCCGGGTTAGAAGCATATGCTTCGTCTCTGAATGAACTGAAATAATAATAACAGGGTGTAATTGTTGATTAAGGTTCTAAATATTAAAGATTCGACAAATAATAATACATACTTGATGTATGAAGATACTTCGGGCATATTTAGAAGCACGTATGTAGATACAATCTTCAAATCTTTGTCGGTTAGGTAAGTCATCGTCTCATGGCCAAATGGTTTAGCTGGATAGGTGAATACAACTAACTCATTAGCAGGAGATTGGGGTTCGACAACCTCATTCCGACTTAAACGGTTGTGCTTCGTTGAGACTACATCGTCAAAGTACAAGGAGTAATTAACCAACATTGAGTAATTAAATTGTAGGTAATTTATTTTAATAACCGTTTGTATTAGTAAATTACGTATAAAACAAAAATTAGTTTAGACTTAGTACGTCGTCAAACTCGTCAAAATCAAGATCATTGTCATCCTCTGATTCCGTCTCTTCTTTTTCATATATTTCTTCGCCATTGTCATCTGGAACGATAAGATAGTAACTGATAACCACGTCTTCCTCCACTTCGTCATCATCAGGTACATCAACGATATCATCTACGAGCACATCGTCATCATTTAGCACTACGTTGCTGGGATTGCTAACTTGTTCACAATGGGTCATCCGTTCCAGACACATTAGTACCATCAAATGCTCGAGTCTTCATTGTGACAACTGTATACCATGGGCTTCTAGAATTTACGGCATTAGGGGCGTACTACACTTGATTTGCTTGGCTGGATAACACAAATACGTCATCAGATTATAACTTTGACTTTATATCTACTATGACGATTCTATTACGATCAACTTTAACACCATTTTCAATGTCAAACCAGCGACACTTAAATGTAACTACCTTATTACCCCCTGGATAATTGAGCATAATAACTTCCTCTAATCTTCCATAGTAATTGGACTCAGAATCTTGGTAACAGCTTCCCAACACGACAGCTCTAGAATTAACTGATGTCAGTTCATTAAATTCATCAACCTTGAATCTGTACTCATTAACGATGCAGCCGGGAAATGAACTAATAAGTTTGTACAGACCTAAAATAACATCTCAAAAAAGCTCAGAAGGGTTATATTTTTCAACCCTTCTCTTAAACCATTGTTGAAAATTTTAGTGATGAATGCTTTCAACTGTGCTGCAGTTAGTCCCGGGTTAGAAGCATATGCTTCGTCTTTGAATGAACTGAAATAATAATAACAGGGTATAATTGTTGATTACGCTTCTAAATATTTAAGATTCGACAAATAATAATACATACTTAATGTATGAAGATACTTCGGGCATATTTAGAAGCACGTATGTAGATACAATTTTCAAATCTTTGTCGGTTAGGTAAGTCATCGTCTCATGGCCAAATGGTTTAGCTGGATAGGTGAATACAACTAACTCATTAGCACGAGATTGGGGTTCGACAACCTCATTCCGACTTAAACGGTTGTGCTTCATTGAGACTACATCGTCGAAGTACAAGGAGTAATTAACCAACATTGAGTAATTAAATTGTAGGTAATTTATTTTAATAACCGTTTGTATTAGTAAATTACTTATAAACCAAAAATTAGTTTAGACTTAGTACGTCGTCAAACTCATCAAAATCAAGATCATTGTCATCCTCTGATTCCGTCTCTTCCTTTTCATATATTTCTTAACCATTGTCATCTAGTACGACGAGATAGTTACTGACAATCACGTCTTCCTCCACTTCATCATCATCGGGTACATCAACAATATCATCTACGATCACATCGTCATCATTTAGCACTACGTTGCTAGGATTGCTAACTTGTTCTTATAATAGGTCATCCGTTCCAGACACATTAGTACTATCAAATGCTTGAGTCTTCGTTGTGACAACTGTATACTATGGGCTTCTAGAATTTACGACATTAGGGGCGTACTACACTTGAGTCGCTTGGCTGGCTAACACAAATACGTCATCAGATTATAACTTTGACTTTATATCTACTATGACTATTCTATTACGATCAACTTTAACACCCTTTTCAGTATCAAACCAGCGATACTTAAATGTAACTACCTTATTACCCCCAGGATAATTGAGCATAATAACTTCCTCTAATCTTCCATAATAATTGGACTCAGAATCTTGGTAACAGCTTCCCAACACGACAACTCTAGAATTGACTGATGTCAGTTCATTCAATTCATCAACTTTGAATCTGTACTCATTAACGATACAACCAGGAAATGAACTAATAAGTTTGTACAGACCTAAAATTACATCTCAAAAAAGCTCAGAAGCGTTATATTTTTCAACCCTTCTCTTAAACCATTGTTGAAAAATTTCAGTGGTGAATGCTTCCAACTGTGCTGCAGTTAGTCCCGGGTTAGAAACAAATGCTTCGTCTTTGAATGAACTGAAATAATAATAACAGGGTGTAATTGTTGATTACGCTTCTAAATATTAAAGATTCGACAAATAATAATATATACTTGATGTATGAAGATACTTCGGGCATATTTAGAAGCACGTATGTAGATACAATCTTTAAATCTTTGTCGGTTAGGTAAGTCATCGTCTCATGGCCAAATGTTTTAGCTGGATAGGTGAATACAACTAACTCATTAGCACGAGATTGGGGTTCGACAACCTCATTCCGACTTAAACGGCTGTGCTTCGTTGAGACTACATCGTCAAAGTACAAGGAGTAATTAACCAACATTGAGTAAGTAAATTGTAGGTAATTTATTTTAATAACCGTTTGTATTAGTAAATTACTTATAAAATAACAATTAGTTTAGACTTAGTACGTCGTCAAACTCGTCAAAATCAAGATCATTGTCATCCTCTGATTCCGTCTCTTCCTTTTCATATATTTCTTAACCATTGTCATCTGGTACGACGAGATAGTTACTGACAATCACGTCTTCCTCCACTTCATCATCATCAGGTACATCAACAATATCATCTACGATCACATCGTCATCATTTAGCACTACGTTGCTAGGATTGCTAACTTGTTCTTACAATGGGTCATCCGTTCCAGACACATTAGTACCATCAAATGCTTGAGTCTTCGTTGTGACAACTTTATATCATGGGCTTCTAGAATTTAGACATTAGGGGCGTAGTACACTTGAGTCGCTTGGCTGACTAACACAAATACGTTATCAGATTGTAACTTTGACTTTTTATATATTGTGACTATTCTATTACGATCAACTTTAACACCCTTTTTCAGTATCAAACAATGTTCTAAAAGGCGCTAGGCGGGAGGCGGACGGCCAGGGGGGGCCTAGCGCCTAGGGGGCCTAGGCGGGGCCTAGGCGGGATTTTTTATTTTAAGTCAATTTTAATATTTTATCTTAGTATCTTACATCTTTCCAAACAAAACAATAATATAAAGTAAAACAATCTATAATAAAGATAATAAAGACATTGGTTAAAGTTCAAACACATACTTGTATTGCTCCATAGCACTTTATATCTCTAGCTCTTCTTCTCCATATCCCTCCAAGATAATATCTCCATCGGACTCACACTCATACTCCTCATCTCCCTCTTCCTCCGTGTCATCATCAGACAAAAAATCTTCTTCATGGAGTTCTCTTACTCCAACATTTCTACTACTTCTCCTAGGCTCTAGCACGCTATCCGCTCCGGATGCTTCACCAACCGCCTCCCACGTAAGGCCCGAACAACCCTCGACTTCATCATCACCACCTTCAACAATCCATCCTTGTGCTTTTGAAGCATCACTTGCTAGTAGCACATCTATTTTCCTCTCTTTCTCTCGTTGCTTTTTGTTGTTAAGCCTTGCATTAAATTGGACATAGACTAGATTGTTCAACCTTGTTGCGTCTAGTCTATTCCTTTTCTTTGTATGAATCTACAAAAAACAATTAAAAAAAATCAACAAATTTTATATTTAATTATTTATATTTGATTTTACTTAATAAACCATACTATATACTTGATAGTTGATACTTACCCCCTCAAAAGTACTCCAATTTCTCTCACACCCAGATGAACTAGTAGTCAATGAAAGAATCCTTGTTGCCATCCTTTGCAAGTTGAGTGTACTATTGCCATAATTGGACCACCATCCAACTAGTCATTAAAGAATCAAAATTAGTAACAAATATTTTAAGTTTTTAACAAGTATAAAATAGTAAAGAAAGATTAAACAATAAATATTTATACCCGGATCATAATTATCATCATTTGTTGCACATCCCACTGCTGCTAAAGGTCTTCCAAACCCACCCTCTTTTTTCTTATACTTCAACAACTCCGTATTTATGACAAGACTTTGCATATCAAAATCATCGGGAAAGAACTTCTCAACACAAGTAAACATCGCATCCATGACAAGTGGATCACTTTGTATGCTAGGATCTTTAAAGAAGTAATAAGGGTTCAATAGGTAGGCCGCCAAATGCAATGGACTATCAAGCCGGTCTTTGGCTTTAGCATCGATAATCACGAGAATGGGACGATAGTTAGTCTCATTATTTTTGAATGCCTCTTTGATCTCTTCCTTTGCTTTTTTGAGTTCTCCATATAAAAAACCCATTGATGGCTTTCGGTCTCCATCAACAAGGCGAAGCACCTTTACCAATGGAGCAAACACTTTCAAGCATAGTGTTACTCCATTCCAAAAACTCAAACTCAAGACGGTAGCATACGCCGTTTTTCCCTTAGTATTTTTAGACCATTTGCATTGATCCCATTCACTACTAGTAAACATATACCTCAACTTCTCTTTCTTTTCCATCAAACTTTGCAAAGTCAAGAAAGAAGTTGCAAATCTAGTAGCGCCCGGCCTCACTATGTCTCTTTTTTTGTATGTTTCCTCATCAATGCCAATGTCTTATGATGTGCATAAATAAAGATAGTAAAGGCCTTTGCTTTCTCAATCACTCCCTTAAACTTTGGTAGCTTACCAATTCCTTCAAGCATGAGGTTTAAAGTGTGAGTGGCACAAGAAGTCCAAAACATATTTGGCCTCTTTATCATTAACAAGTCCGCCGCGGCCATGTTGTTGGAAGCATTATCAGTAACAACTTGCACTACATTTTGTGGCCCAACTTGTTCAATGCAATCATCAACATATTTGAAAATATATTCTCCAGTGTGTGCTTCCTCAGAATCTTCTTTAGAAGAAAGAAAAGTTGTGCCCTCTTTGCAATTCACACACAAATTCATGATACTTCTTCTTTTTCTATCGGTCCAAGCATCGGTCATGATAGAACAACCATTGAAAGACCATTCTTCTTCTTGCCTCTTGAGTGACTTCTTAGTCCTCTCTACCTCCTCTTTCAATAATGGCTCCCTTAGTTGGTATTGGCTTGGAGGTTGGTAAGCCGGGCCATATTGACCAACCGCCTCACAAAACCTCTTGAAGCTATCACAGTCGATAGCATTAAAAGGAATACCAGCTTCATACACCCATCGAGCCAAGTATTGATGCACACTGTGCGTTCTTTCCTTCCAAAGCGCATCATTGATATTTTGTTGTCGTAGCCTCTTACTTGCACTCATTGAAGAATCGGGATCTATGGCCGATGCAAATTTATCCATAGCCCCAATAAATTGTGGTCTTTTTCTTGACCCTGTCACTTCAATTTCTTCTTCTACCTCTTCATCAATTATATTAACCTCTTTTTTATTTTGTTCATTCTCTTTCTTTTTCTCTTGCTTCTTCCTTTTTGCCTCTTCTATTGCGGCTTTACACTTTGCTTTATCTTCATCAGTAGCCTTTGGGCATGGTCTAGTATTTCCCGTAATTTGCGCAATGTGTTGTTTAATTCTATAAACCCCTCCACTAACACAATGTCCACATAACTTGCATTTCACCTTATCCGTATTTTTAGGATTAATCAACATCCCATACTCCCATCCAACGTCATTTGATGCACGTTTCAATTGTGATTCAGGTACATCGGTGGAATTAGATGCTCCCGAAGAAAGAATTTGTGCCATTGAAATTTGAAAGGTTGAAACAAACCTAGAAATTTCACTATAGAAGGCAAAAGCAACAAACAGAGGCAAAATAGATTGATTAGTGATAGTATAAGTGCATAACAAAATAAATGAAAATATGATAGATTGATAGTCTGATACTCTTAAATTTAGCATCACAATTTTATTATTGTATGACAATTGACAATTAATATTTTTATTTTTAAGGAAAAAAAAATATTTATAGGTTACAACTTTTGCAAAGTGGGTTTATATATAGAAGGCTGAAGGTCCTCTGAAATTTCAATCTCATTCTCTGTTTATATTTCTTTGTGCAAAACAGAGGCAAAGGAAAACAGGTATGGAGTGATGCATCAAGATTCAAGAATCAAGATATCAAACCTAAAAATTAAAAAGAAGAAATTACCTGCGGTTGCGAGTCTGTGACTGCGATGGAGTGACCTTGTGGCGGCAGTTGCGATGGACGGATGGAGTGGTGGCGAGAGGCTGTGACTGCGATGGAGTGACCTCTTCTTCAGTTCTTCTTCTGCTGCCTTTTCAGTTTTCTTCAGTAATTGTGTTACGTTACCAAAAGAAGGGAAAGTGAGAGATGGTTGATGGCCTGATGGGTATTAAAAAATGTAAAATTGCCATCATGTACTTCTTCTTAAAAAATGTAAAATTGTTTAGTATAATGAAATTTTATATTATATTATAAAATATTCTATATTCTATATTATATATTCTATATTGAGAGATGGCTGATGGCCTGATGGGTATTAAAACAAGGACGAATATTCTATATTATATATTTATATCCTATTCATATATATATATATATGATATATTATATATTCTATATATGTAAACAAGGGTTATTGTAATTTGTAAGTAAAATTAGTGTGAATTTTATTGAATGATAAATTTGATATTATTAATTATTTAATTATGAAATTATTTTCATTTGTGTAATCTACAAAATCAAAATTGAGGAGTTAAAAAAATATCTTTAACAGTTTAACCTATTAATTTTATTTATAAACAAGATTGTTATTAAATAATAAAATTTAAAATTTCAAGAATTCAATTTAATATTAAAACTTAAGAAACAAACATAAATTTAAGAATTAATGTATAATATATATATATATATATATATATATATTAATATATATATATCCATTAGTATTACATATTTACATGAAATAACTAAATTATAGAATTAGTGTTAGTGCTTAATAGTATCTTCATAGAAGTGATAAAGTTTATTGAATGAGACATTTGATAATTGATATTATTAATTATGAAATACCATATGCTAATTGCTAAGCATGACTAAAATATCTTTAACGTATTAGTTTTATTCATAAACAAGAAAACAAGATTGTTATTAGTTTCAAGAATTCAATTCAATATTACAACTTAAGACACAACACAAATATATATTAGTGTGGAGTTTAATAGTTTATTGAATGAAATATTTGATATTATTAATTATGAAATTATTTTTATTTGTGTAATCTACAAAATCAAAATTGAGGAGTTAAAAAAAATATCTTTAACAGTTTAACGTATTAGTTTCATTTATAAACAAGATTGTTATTAAATAATAAAATTTAAAATTTCAAGAATTCAATTTAATATTAAAACTTTAGAAACAAACATAAATTTAAGAATTAATGTGTGTGTGTGTGTGTTTGTGTGTGTATATATATATATATATATATATATATATATATTAATATATATATATCCATTAGATTAGTATTACATATTTACATGAAATAACTAAATTATAGAATTAGTGTTACTACTTAATACTTAATAGTATCTTACTATCTTTATAGAAGTAGTGAAGTTTATTAAATGAGATATTTGATATTGTTAATTATGAAATTATTTTGATTTGTGTAAGCTTCAAAATTGAGGACAAAAAGGAAGTTTTTAGTAAATGTTATTTTTAAAATTCATATTTCTTCAAAAAGGAGGACAAAAATGTTATTAGTGTTACATACTTCTTCTCTCTCAAAAATTTAGTGAATGTTATTTTTAAAAACTAGTGTGAAGTTTCTTGAATGAGACATTTGATATTATTAATAATTATGAAATTAGTTTATTTGAGTAATCTTCAAAATTGAGGACATAAATTTAAGAATTATATTGAATTAAACTAAATATTACAAATGTATCATCATTTATATAATTTGAAGTTGGTACACGTTCAACAAATTACAACTATAATAAAATTGTCCATGTTGACTTGATCTTGTTCACTTCTTGTTGTGATTTGATATGCTACAACCTGCATTAAGAATATGGTAAAACATTAGAAAAATAAATATATCAAGATTTTATTTTGGTAGTAATTTTTTATTAAAAAAAAAATCCGCTAGGCCCCGCCTTTCCCGCCTTCCCCGCCTAGCCCGCCTTCCCGCCTAGGCGCCGCCTAGGCCGCCTGGGATCCGCCTAATGGCCTGGAGCGCCTTTTTCACCGATTTGGCCTTAGGCGCGGCGGCAGGCCCCCGCCTAGCGCCTAGGCGGCCGCCTAGGCCGATTTTTAGAACACTGGTATCAAACTAGTGACACTTAAATGTAACTACCTTATTACCCCCGGGATAATTGAGCACAACTTCCTCTAATCTTCCATAGTAATTAGACTCAGAATCTTGGTAACAGCTTCCCAACATGACAGCTCCAGAATTGACTGATGTCAGTTCATTCAATTCATCAACTTTGAATCTGTACTCATTAACGATGCAGCCGAGAAATGAACTAATAAGTTTGTACAGACCTAAAATAACATCTCAAAAAAAGATCAGAAGCGTTATATTTTTCAACCCTTCTCTTAAACCATTGTTGAAAAATTTCAGTGGTGAATACTTCCAACTATGCTGCAGTTAGTCCCGGGTTAGAAACATATGCTTCGTCTTTTAATGAATTGAAATAATAATAACAGGGTGTAATTGTTGATTACGTTTCTAAATATTAAAGACTCGACAAATAATAATACATACTTGATGTATGAAGATACTTCGGGCATATTTAGAAGCACGTATGTAGATACAATCTTTAAATCTTTGTCGGTTAGGTAAGTCATCGTCTTATGGCCAAATTGTTTAGCAGGATAGGTGAATATAACTAACTCATTAGCACGAGATTGGGGTCCGACAACCTCATTTTGACTTAAACGGTTGTGCTTCGTTTAGACTACATCGTGAAAGTACAAGGAGTAATTAACTAACATTGAGTAATTAAATTGTAGGTAATTTATTTTAATAACCGTTTGTATTAGTAAATTACTTATAAAACAACAATTAGTTTAGACTTAGTACGTCGTCAAACCCGTCAGAATCAAGATCATTGCCATACTCTGATTTCGTCTCTCCCGTTTCCGTATCAATTTCTTCGTCGTTGTCATCTTATACGACGAGATAGTTACTGACAACCACATCTTCTTCCACTTCGTCATCATCGAGTACGTTTACGATATCATAAACGAGCACATCGTCATCATTTAGCACTACGTTGCTGGGATTGCTAACTTGTTCTTACAATGGGTCATCTGTTCCAGACACATTAGTACCATCAAATGCTCGAGTCTTCGTTATGACAACTATATACCATGGGCTTCTAGAATTTACGACATTAGGGGCGTAGTACACTTGAATCACTTGGCTAGCTAACACAAATACGTCATCAGATTGTAACTTTGACTTTATATCTACTGTGACGATTCTATTACGATCAACTTTAACACTCTTTTTAGTGTCAAACCAGCGACACTTAAATATAACTACCTTATTACCCCCAGGATAATTAAGCACAATAACTTCCTCTAATCTTCTATAGTAATTGGACTAAGAATCTTGGTAACAGCTTCCCAACACGACATCTCTAGAATTAACTGATGTCAGTTCATTCAATTCATCAACCTTGAATCTGTACTCATTAACGATACAGCCGGGTACGGACCTAAAATAACATCTCTAAAAAGCTCAGAAGCGTTATCTTTTTTAACCCTTCTCTTAAACCATTGTTGAAAAATTTCAGCGGTGAATGCTTTCAACTATGCTGCAGTTAGTCCAGGGTTAGAAGCATATGCTTCATCTTTGAATGAACTGAAATAATAATAACAGGGTGTAATTGTTGATTACGCTTCTAAATATTAAAGATTCGACAAATAATAATGCACACTTGATGTATGACGATACTTCGGGCATATTTAGAAGCACGTATGTAGATACAATCTTCAAATCTTTGTCGGTTAGGTAAGTCATCGTCTCATAGCCAAATGGTTTAGCTAGATAGGTGAATATAACTAACTCATTAGCACGAGATTGGGGTCCGACAACCTCATTTTGACTTAAACGGTTGTGCTTCGTTTAGACTACATCGTGAAAGTACAAGGAGTAATTAACTAACATTGAGTAATTAAATTGTAGGTAATTTATTTTAATAACCATTTGTATTAGTAAATTACTTATAAAACAACAATTAGTTTAGACTTAGTACGTCGTCAAACCCGTCAGAATCAAATGCTTGAGTCGTCGTTGTGACAACTATATACCATGGGCTTTTAGAATTTACAACACTAGGGGCGTAGTACACTTGAATCACTTGGCTAGCTAACACAAATACGCCATCAGATTGTAACTTTAACTTTATATCTACTGTGACGATTCTGTTACGATCAACTTTAACACCCTTTTCAGTGTCAAACCAGCGACACTTAAATGTAACTACCTTATTACCCCCAGGATAATTGAGCATAACAAATTCCTCTAATCTTCCATAGTAATTGGACTCAGAATCTTGGTAACAGCTTCCCAACACGACAACGCTAGAATTGACTGATGTCAGTTCATTCAATTCATCAACCTTGAATCTGTACTCATTAACGATGCAGCTTGGAAATGAACTAATAAGTTTGTATTCCTAATTAGATTAGGAGTTTAATTTAATTAAAGGAGTTTAATTATAATAGAAACCCTAATCCTAAATAGTTTATTCTTTATTATCCTCTCTACGGTTATAGCCTACGGTACCCATACCTAAGGTTTATAATCTATCTGCTTTGATACCAACCTGTGACGCCACCAAATTCGGGTTACCTTAACCCCAGACCTGGTGTGTCACGATACTTCATCCTCATACACATTCTATAAATTAACGCGAAAAATATAAACATGCAGTGTTTATTTAGAACAACTCTGCTACCTGTTCCCAGGTCAACAACCTTAACTCAATATATTAATCTTTCTATTCCAAAATCGATAACCTTAACAATCGATTATTACAACTGCAGATCTTACATGATCCAATCTATACCTCTCGATTATAAACAATATGTTTTATAATGATACATTAATTGCGTGTATTTATTAGCTCACAATCAAAATTTAGAAATCCTTTTGTGCAGTGTTCCTCAACTCCATAACTACAATATAGTAATAACAAAATTCATCTAGCATAAATAGAGACTACGCATACAAGTGTTCTAGTGTTTAACATTCTGCCGAGTACAATTTCTTTAACAGGATTACACCAAGGTGTTATTTATTACTGAAACACTAAACATCTTCCATCACAATATCTTCCTGTGAACATTTTTCTATTCTGAAGTCTTTGACGCTATGGTCATTTATTCGTACCGACCTTTATCTACAAAAATTTGTTTGCAAGGTTGAGCACGATGGCTCAGCAAGCCCAACAGTCTACACATTTCATGCATCACATGGCATACATATTACATGCATCATAAGTTTAGTCAATAAATCTAGATATGCTTCATACATCTCATGACATGCATTCCTTTACGCATTATACTTGATACTCAACATATTATAAGCTTCATGTTGTATAACTAACACATACTTCACAAATTCTATGCTTTGCATTTAGTCACATGATATTCATATAGTCAACTAGTGCAACTAAAGTAACATAATCCATTATCTACCATAAGCACATGGTTTAAAACACATTTTCACATAGGATCAAGTTACTGAAGAACTTGCCTGATTCGCTACTTACAGATTTACTTTACGATTCAGCTCTACAGGTATCCTACAGTGACTATAATTGATCCTCTGATCAGTTAAGCTAATCATAAGTAATGAATTAAATAAACTTTCTTAATAGACTTGTACGGTATGTTCTACTGACAATCAAACACCCTTCGGTCTGTTATGTCAGCTCTACTATCAGTAGGGCTTTAATACCATCAATGGAGTCACTCTACGATTAGTGGGGTGACTCTACAATCACTGACTAGGTGACTCTTTGCTAAGTGACTAGGTGACTCTTCGATCACGAGCGAAACTCTACTATAGTCTGATGAAGCTCTACGATCGGTAGAGGTTAACTCTACGATCGTCAAGTTCACTCTACGATGGCCTATAAGGCCTGCCCGTCTTACTCTACGATTGCCGAGGGATTTGGCTGATTTACTCTACGACTGCTGAGGGGTTCGGCTGACTTACTCTACGATTGCTGAGGGGTTCGGCTAATTTACTCTACGACTACCGAGGGAAACTCTACGACTATCGAGTGGTTCGGCTGTCTTACTCTACTGATATAAGTGCACTCTACGATTGTCGAGAAATCACTATATGGTCGTAGGGCCTTCTTCACAACTTACTGGGATAAAGGTCCCTTCATGATTTCAGCTCAAGGCATGCCCTTTGGCTGATTATTCTGAGGTTATATACTACTAGAAACATGGTTCGGGGTCTGACTGACCCACTGCCTACACTGTCTTAGCTTCGGCTCCACTTCAGAACCTGTTCGTAGTTCAGGAATCCTTCGTACATCGGGGACCCTTCGTAGTTCGGATGTCCTCTTCGAGATTGGGTGGTGCTTTGAGGTTTGGCTTCGGGAACATCAGACGACGAACTCAAGTTTGACTCCGAACCTTCGGGAGTTGGGTTCAGGTCCCAATGATCTTAGGACTTCGGCTTCGGAGTTGTGACTTCGGAAGTCAGGTCCGAGCCTTACTGATATTAAGGATTCTTGACTTCGGGTCCAACACTAGATCAAACCCCTAGCAACTAACAGAACCTTCGGGTTCAACTATGGGTTTCCTTTGGGAACCTACTCTAAGTTCAGGGTCGGATGACGAACACCATCGAAATGGCTTCGGTATCCTCTTCATTTGGGTTCATGGGTTCAGAGTAAGGCGACGTACCTTATTGGAATAGCTTCGGCATTTCTACCATTACTTATATTTGACTCTCTTAATAAGTCAGACTATTATAATTGAAAGTAGTATGCACACAAGCCAATCATATTTGATATGATGTAGCATATACTTTGTAATCTTATTCATTTATTAATAAAGGAAATTGATTTTCTTAAAAGGCATTTTATATTATCTACATAGTGCTGTTATATTAAATGTGATAAACCCATAGTTTTGAGCAATGCTTTTAGAATCATGATGGTGATCATGCTAATGAGATCTAAATTCAAGATAGCTCACAAACTAAAATTGTTCCTAATCGTTGGATTACTAAATTGGGAATTAGTGAATCCGGATAGATTAGTACATACGTTGCTTGCTCTTAGGAAGAGGATGATTGATCTCATAATTATTTGTGTGGAGACACTAAAGCAAGTATGTAGGTGCTTATTAGAGAATAAGTTCACTGAACGTGACTCGCTAAGGAATACCTAATGGAGTTTTACTCGCCTGTCAATAGGAATTCCTCTAGTGATAGTAGTACAAGTGATCCTTGGACTTGAGATCATCATAGTATCTTGTGTATGATGAGTTATACTTTGACATGTCCCTTAAGACCTTGTGGGTATATCAAAGGGTATGATTGGGTATAATTAGTTATACATGGAGATAGGTGAATGATCAACAAAGAATCTACCTCGTCTAGTAAAAGATGTGAATGTCCTATGTGATTCGATAAATGATAACTCAGTAGTCCTTGGCCAAGGCAGAATGAAATTAGAAAGGAGTTTCTAATTTGCATTAATTAGAGTTGTGCATTTGGGAATCGAAATACATATAATTAAATAAAATAAGACTTGAATCCATGTCTTATATTTAATTGGGACATTGTATGGTAGAAGGATTGAATTATACAGTAACTATCTACTCAAAGGTTCTTTTGTGATTAATGTTGAAATCTATATTATCTGGAAAGTCGTTGATCGCTAAGGGGGCTTACCCTTATTGTAGAATAAATGTTATTTATTTAAATGAATTAAATAGTTTAATTTATTTATTTAAATAAGATTAGAATTGTTCTAATTGATTTATTCACAACCGGTTTAATATGGAGAACCTAAAGGGTCACACCGCAAAAGGAAAATATTTATTTAAGAAGTAAATGGCATAATAGTAATAATAAGTTAAGTGTATTTAATTTAATCTATGGAGATAGAATAAATTAAATAGCTTAATATTTATTATTTAATATTTTGGAAATATTAAATATAAATTAATAAGAGGAGTCTTATTATTATTACTATTACTATTATTTAATTCCTAATAGGGATTGGGAATTAATTAATAGAAGTACTCTCCCATGGATTCCTAATTGGATTAGGAGCATTATTAATTAAAGGAGTTTAATTATAATACAAACCCTAAATCCTAAATAGTTTAGGGAAGGGTTATTCCTACATCTATAAATAAGAAGGTTCTTATCATAGATTAGGGTTACACACTCTTGCATTAGATTGTGGAGAGTACTTACAATTTTTATAGAGATAGAAACTAGGGTTTTGCCAAATACCCAACTTCTTGAATACTTGTTCTTCCTTGGTGGATCACCTCTAGAGGCCAAACACTTGGGTGGCTAACGTTGATCAAAGGAAGGAATCACACCGTAGCATTCGAGGAGAACATGAAGGACTAGGAGTTGAACTTGTACCCGAGGAAGCTTTGTTCTACGAGGGTATAATTCTTATTCTCTTTCTCTTTCGTTTATATCGTTAATTGAGCACATAGATTGATCTTGGTGATGGTTTGTATAAAATTTTAAAATCTGATTTTATCGCGCTTCCGCACTGTTTATGTAATTTGATTACATGTTCGCGCTATATACAAACCTAACAATAATCCCTTCAGACATAATCCATTTCTTACATTGGTTTAACTAGGACTCAGTCATAAGTCCTATAGATCCCTCCAACACTTTTCTGTCTATTAGGACAGTTCTACAATCGGTAGGGATGTAATACCATCGATAGAATCCATTTTACAAAGGCCGAAGGGTTCGGCCATCTTACTCAACGGATGTCGAATGGGACTCTACGGTCCCATCGGAATTCAGAGATAGTTCAAGGTATATCTATTAGCTGATTCAGGACAATGTGAGGTCTTACCGATCCTCTGCCGACAGGGTTTCGATTTCGGCTTCAGCTCCGGGTCAGAACCGTTCGTAGTTCGGGGATCCCTTCGGGATCGGATGTGTCTTGAGTCTGGCTTCGGGAAGCCAAAGGTTTGGGTCTGATGACTGCTCTCATACAAAGTTTTGACTTCAGATCCCACTTTGGAAACTATTCCACAGTCTGGGGTCGGGTAACTACCGTTACCTAACTCCATTGCTTAGGTCCATGAGTTCGGGATGAGGTGGCGGACCTCACCGAACGACTTCGATCCTCCTGATACTAACCATGTATCATGGGTAAGGCCATTGATATGACTCTGGTTTGAGTCACTAACCAGTCCCACATATATATAATAAGCAGTTCCTCAACCGCTACTCTACAACTCCAGAGTTTAACATTACTAGAACATTACAACTAATCATGCTTGACTCAACTTCTACTGACTCGAACAGAAGGAAAATTTTAACTAGACAAGGTAAGATAAATGCTTGAAATAGAAAGGAGGTCTCACCTCTTCAGAGCTTCGGTATCCAGCTCTCTAGCTTTCGGATTGTACTCGCCCCTCCAAACGGCAAGAATTTCTCCCAAGGTTACTCTTACCTCTCAACTCACAATATCTCTCTTCTATCAGTATTGCATAACTCAGCAAACTTTCCCAAGAGAACATGGTCTCTTTTTATAGATAAACCTTTACCCAACCGCTGGTTATTACCCAGTGTGTAGGACCAATACACGCCAGAAATACCGGCTGGTTAAGCGTGATTAGGTGAAAAGCTTCATCAACTCTCTGTTACATCAGTCGACAGGTTGTCCTTCGCATGCCTGGGTTTTCATATCACACGGAATAGGCCATTGGCCTAACGCGGCTGGTTGTATTTTTAAATAGTGACTTAGTACCTTGCATCGGTAATCACAACCCTCAGTGTATTAAGGCCAAGTTCTTATTGGGTTGATCGAGTAGGCCCTGCTAGCTTCGGATTGGTGTGGGTTGCACATACTGGGCCACACATACACATATTCAGTACCCCAAGTTTATAAGTTTACAAGGGGTTTATTACACATGTACCCAATTACTTAGGATTGGGCCTCTTTAAGAATCGGCTGAGCTGGTTCAGTAGGCTAGTCTATTAATATTTAAACATACTCATGGACTATGTAACCACACATAGGCATCCAAATCATTAATGGCTTAAAATATCATGCAGAAGAATTTAACAACCGGATTTAAAATTATTGACCTCAATAATATTGCTAGAAAAATTGGGGCCATTACAGGTTTTCCTATATCTATAAATAAGAGAAGTCTTATCATAGATTAGGGTTATACACTCTTGTTTTAGAATTGTGGAGAGTACTTACAATTTTTATAGAGATAGAAACTAGGGTTTTGCCAACACCCATCTTCTTGTTCAAGTATTATTCCTTGGTGGATCACCTCTCGAGGCCAAACACTTGGGTGGCTAACGTTGATCAAAGGAAGGAATTTAATCGGCGGAATTCAAGGAGAACGCGAAGGAATTGGAGTTGAACTTGTACCCAAGGAAGCTAGAATTCTATAAGGGTATAATTCTTATTCTCCATCTCTTTCGTTTAATTAATAATTGTGTATAAAGAAAGATCATGGTGATGGTTTGTATAAAATTTTAAAATCTGATTTTATCGCGCTTCCGCACTATTTATGTAATTTGATTGCATGTTCGCGCTATATACAAACCTAACATGTTTAACAATAGAACCCTCTACACGAGCTTTGTTTTTCACTTTCTGCTTTAATCGACGCATATACCTGAAATACGATGATTGAACGCAATTAATTCAGAGTATGAGTTATAAGTATCATCAAAATTGTATAATGTAGATGATATTACCTCTCAAAAGGATACATCCACCGTTATTGCACCGATCTTCCAAGCTTAAGTTCATATGGTAGATGAATAAACAAATGCTCCATCGAGTCAAAGAACTCCAGTGGTAAGATCATTTCGAGCTTGCACATTATTAACACTATATTTTTCTCTATCTACTCCATATCACTGTACCTTATAACCGTTGAGCAAAGATCCCGAAAGAAATTTGAAAGTGCGGTCAAGGCATCAACAAAATTCCTGGGTAGCATCTCACGAAATGTAATTGACATCAACTTCTGCATGAATACATGACAATCATGACTTTGGAACCTAGTAATTTTCAACTGCTCAACATTACTACAACGAGATATGTTAGAAGCATATCCATCTGGGAGCTGCAATGCACTTACCCACTTGCAAATGTCTTTAACCTGTTGCTTGGTAAGATAAAATGGAGCTTTTGGTTTTGAGTTGTTAGGTCGGAGCCACAATTCCCGCCTGATGTTCATTGCCTCCAAGTCTTTACGTGCTTTATCATTGTCTTTTGTTTTACCACTCGCATTTAGCACAGTATAAAATAAGTTCTTGAATACATTCTTTTTTGTATGCATGGCATCTATACAATGACGAAGTGATAGTGTGACCCAGTTTGTCAACTCAAACCACATGGGCAAGTGTGTCCAGTTATGAGTTTTTTCATACCTTATTGCTCTCAACTTACTATGCTCCTTCTCTGGCGGTGGAAATGTCAGATCATTTAGCTAGCCTAATACCTCGTTGCCCGACAAGCATCCAACTACCCCCTTCTTTTCTGTCTTTCTGTTGAACTGTCTAGACATCTTTCTATAATTGTACTCAACAGGTAAGAATCTACGAGTAGTTACAAAGAAACTAGTTTTCTGCCCATGACGTAGTTGTGTTCCTTGCACATCCCCCACACAGATTGGACATGATAGCTTCCCATGAGTCGACCAACCACTGATCATCCAAAGTGCCAGAAAGTCAGTGATAGTCCACAACAAGGCTGCCTTCATCACAAAATTTTGCCTAACCGCTTTATTATAAGTCTGAACACCCATTTCCCACAACATCTTAAGCTCATCGACTAACGGCCTGAGGTACACGTTGATGTCTTTTGTAGGATTCTTATCCCCCAATATGAGTAAAGTCAAGAAAAGAAACGGATCCCTCATGCATATTGATGGTGGAAGATTGTAAGCTACCATGATCACTGACCAAACAAAGTAGGGCTAACTAAAATTATTAAATGGGAAAAAGCCATCCGTAGCCATATCAAGCTTGACATTCCTAACTTCCTCAACAAATTTTGGATAATTTTCATCAAACTTCTTCCATTCATCTCCATCTGCAGGCTGAGTCAGCTGACCAGGCACGACGTCCCTTGTTCTATGTCTACTCATATGCTCAGTAGTGTGCGACGACATGAATAGACGTTGCAACCTTGGTGCAAGAGGAAAGCACCGTAAGATCTTCTTAGGCACATGTTTCTCCTTCCCCCCACGTTTTGTCATCTTGTACCGAGACAAGTTGTATATATCACACTGCACCTTATCTCTGTCCTCCTCATAGTATAACATGTAATCCTGCTCATAAGTATCGATCTTCTCATACCCAAGATTCAACCCATTTACCATCTTCTTCACTTCATAGTAATTCGCAGGCAACGGATGATTCCTATGTAAGAACTCGTTGATAATAGCAAGCAAATCATTAAAATCTCTCTCACTGCAATCATGCTCATTCTTGAAGTGTAAGAGCTTTGTCACTGCAGATAGCCTGGTGTGCTTATCATTTCCAGTATACAATGGGACCCCCGATTCAGATAACATCCTGTAAAAGGCAGTAACTGAATCATTTGGCTTTTGTTGAGCACTGTTTGATGAATGTTCATTTTCAGCCCTGTTCAAGATTGGTAGAGCCATAAGCATCGACTAACATCTCCACGACATCATAGTTATCGGCGTATGAATCCCCGTGAACCGACTGGTCTACATTGTCGGTTAGTTCTCTCAACTCAGTTGATTCCCCGTCATAAATCCATACCGAATACCCATCCACAAACCCACGTGAAAATAAATCGAATTTAATTTCGTCAGCAGTCTTCTAGATGCTGTTTTTACACTTGAGACATGAGCATCTCATCTTTTCGTTCGGATCATCAATATGTTCTACTGTTTTGTTCATAAAATTGCACACCCCATCACCGTACGGATTAATTAATCCCCTCCCATCAACCTGTTTCCTATGGCACATCCAACTCCGGTCGGCTGACATCTTTAATTGAACAAAATACACAATTAGAACAGGAATATTCATGAATGTGGCTCATGCATGAATTCTATTTTTCTAGTATATCCACTCTATAAGGGGTTAGACTTCTATCCCGTTCTTGGATGTGTCTCCGCACTAGTGCCAACACGTTGAACACGTTTCTTCTGTTTCAAGAAAATTTCGGTAGCACCTCCCCATGGTCTCCAAGTACACGAAATAGACTAAGATAACTTAATCTAAGTATGCACTCGAAAAACATATGTACATAACAGCCGAAAAATCTTCAAAACAAAAAAAACGTATTCAACCCATTTACACCGGCCTAAGTGAGAGACATAACATCTAGTAACAGTCCCAAACTGGGGACTATTCGACATTCACTCCTAATGAGTGAATGTCAAACGGGTTTCTAAGCTCCAAACTATACTACATGCACATGTATATATATAGTTTATTGTAATTGTGAAAAACTAAACAAATGCTACTTAGTTTATTTTTCCAATGATAAATTAAGTAAATGCTACTGAGTTTATGAGAATTATTATCTATATAAATATATTATACTATTTTTACTTTACTTTATGTAGCAGTAGAACTAAGTAAATGTTACTTAGTTAAAGGAAGTAGTACATATATTATATTATAATAATTTCGTAATGTATATTAAAAGTTTAATCTAATCTATTTTATTTATTTTTTTAATTAATATAATGTAACAAATTACTTTAATTATTTTTAATTAATTTATTTCATTTAATTTATTTTAATTTATTATAATATAATATATTATATTATTTAAATTACTTTAAGTTAATTTATTATATTATATTATATTATATAATTTTTAATTTTTTTATTTATAACTTAATTTAATTTAATTTAATAAATAAAATTAAATTTATTTTATTAAATTTAAGTACCATTTTATTATTATATTATATTTTATTTTGTATTATATTATATTATCTAATTTTTTAAATTTATTTTATTTTATTAAATTTAATTTAGTTTGGTTTAGTTTATTAAATTAAATTTATTTTATTGAATTGAATTGTAATTTATTTTATTCTAATATTATATTAATTTTATTATTTTATATTATATTATCTTATATTATATTATATTATGTAAATTTAGTTTATGTTATTATATTATTTTATTTTATTTAGTAGTGGCAAAGCTAAGTAAATGCTACTTAGTTGATTTTAATATTGGGAAACTAATTAAATAATACATAAATATATGCAGGGCCCACAGATTTTACAATTGAATAATTCTGACAGAAATTCTGTCGCGAATTCCGTCGAAAATAACAAATATACCAAAGAAATAGCCAACAGATTTTGCAATTGAAGCATCATGCACGATATTGTAACTAAAATCTTCCCAATTTCAGCAACACATCAAAATTATCTCAATTTCAGAATGATATCAAAAATAAATTGCACATATCAATAATTAAGGGCATGCAGATAATCCCAATTTCAGTTATGTAATCCCAATTTCAGACCAATCTATTTCATACCAATTTCATAATTCCAGACCTATTTCATACCAATCTCTGAGCAATCATTTAAGTACTTCTACCAATATCAACTACCAAATTCAGACCAATTTGCACATACAAAATCAATTTTTAGACCCAAATACACATTCAAAAACCTAAACCCAAATATACAAAATCAAATTACAGACTAAAATGTACATGTGAAGCTTGAACAAATGGTTTAATTGAATCTACCTAGCTAACCAAATAACCCAGTAGCGAGCGGCGGCACCGGAGGCAGCGAAATTTTCGGCCGATATAGTCACTGTGCAGGGGAGAGTGGAGAGATGAGAGTGAGAGTGAGGCTCCTAAGAGTGAGAGACGAGAGTGAGAGATTGCAGATAGTGAGAGACTGCTTCCTGTTACTGCCACTAAGAATGGTGAGAAAAGAGGAAGGAAAGAATGAGAAAGGAATAGGGTTGCTGAGTCACTTCTAAAAAAAGGTTTATCTTCGACGGAATTCCGTTAGACTTATTTCCATCAATTTTAATTTATTTTCGACGAACACTTCTGTCGAGATTAACATATATTCCGTCGAGTTTCGTACGCGCACTGGCGGGAAAACTTTGTGCCAAAAGCTGTGCCCAATTCTGACGGAATTTTATCGATAAATATGCTAAATCCGACAGAATTAGGTTCAACAGAATATTTCGTCGATCTTAGCTTAATGTCGACAGAATAAAGTCTGTCGGAAATAATTTCGATGGGATTAAGCTGTTTTCTTGTAGTGGTTGTCTCTTGACAAGATATGTTGAAGAGTGTGAGCTTGTCATTAGGGATTGGCTCTTGACAAGATATGTTGAAAAGTGTGAGCTCGTCATTAGGGAGAAATGTGATGGGTTAAACTCAACAAGTTATGGAATGCTTGGTGGATTATGTACTCTTTGAGTAAAGTGGTGGACTCTTCTCGGAGAGGTTCTTGATAGATCAAACAAGAGATATTGAGAGATATGCTCGTCAAATAGGGAGACTTGATGGGCTTGGTAGCGGCTCTTAGTATATTAAACAAAAGATAATGAAAAGGGTGGCTCGTCAATGACAAGAAATGATGGGTTATGCTCAAAAGAGTATGATTAAAGTTCAAGGGATAGCTTGTTGTCTTGACAAGATATGTTGAAAAGTGTGGGCTTGTCATTAGGGTTGAAGAGTGTGAGCCCCTCGTTAGGGAGAGATGTGATGGGTTAAGCTAAATGAGTTATGGAATGTTTGGTGGATTATGTACTATTTGAGCAAAGTGGTGGACTCTTCTCGGGGAGGCTCTTGGTGGATCAGACAAGAGATATTGAGAGATAGGTTCATCAGATAGGGAGACTTGATGGACTTGGTAGAAGCTATTGGAATAGATTAAACAAAAGATAATGAAGAGGGTGGCTCAGGGAGACTTGATAGGCTTGGTAGAGGCTCTTAGTAGATTAAACAAAAGATAATGAAGATGGTGACTCATCAACGACAATAAATGATGGGTTATGCTCAAAAGAGTATGATTAAAGTTCAAGGGATAGTTTGTTGTCTTGACAAGATATGTTGAAGAGTATGGGCTTGTCATTAGGGTTGAAGAGTGTGAGCTTGTCATTAGGGAGAGATGTGATGGGTTAAGCTCAATGAGTTATGGAATGCTTGGTAAATTATGTACTCTTTAAGCAAAGTGGTGGACTCTTCTTGGGGAGGTTCTTGTGGATCAGACAAGAGATATTGAGAGATAGGTGTTGAGCTAAATCTATACTAGCAATTTACGTGCAAGTATACACGGTCAATCAAGTAATAAAGTAAAAGTAGAGTTGTCGATCCCACGAGGAGCGAATAATAACCTAAATAATTCTAAACACTAATTATGCATCAATTAATTTAATCTAGATAATTTTGATAACAAATGAATGATTTAACTACCTTACCAACTACTGAAATATTAAGTCAATGAATAAAAAGGTTAAGGAATCAATTTCCCCCGATGAATCATTCAAATAATACTTTCATTCTTTTATTAAATTGATTAATCAGAATTGTCAACGGAAAATCATTAATAATTAATATAATCACCCTTTCGAATAATTATATAGCATACCTATCATTATTAATTTCCCTATATTGCTATGAGAAACAATAATAATAAATTCATTAAAATTCATTTTCCACCGGTTGTTTGTGGTATTCAGGTATATTTCTATCCCGTCCACAGAATTAACATACAATCATAAATCTTTATTTCTGAAAGAAGTTACTAATCACAAGTTATTATATCCAGACCTTAATTTAGAATCTATCGTCAGATTTCATCTAAATCCATCTCATAATTGTTGATCAGGCAATTATGACAACACAAAACAAGATATAATAAACAATTCAATCCATAATCAACTTTAATAAAAGAATTGATAATTATTAAATAAAATCATCACCGGGTTCCATTGAATCCTTAACTAAGAAATTTAGTTCATAATGAAAGTGAAAAATATCAATGATTTATCAAAATCCATTCTAGATTACAAAATAAAGAAATAAGAGAGAAGAAATAAACTCCGTCGAATCATGTCTTCACTCCTAGCTCCAATTCTCCTCTGGAATAAAACTCTGATGCAACCCTTATTTTCTTACGTACTGAATACTGAATGATAATAAAACTAATATATCTCTCTATCTCTTAAATGAATGAATGTATCATATATTTATTAGTCTTTTACTGATATGTTCTAACCAATATACGATAAGTGTAAATAATCATCAGATTCTTAGCTAAAATGCTTCAAATCCTTCGGGCGCGTGTCTACACGCACGTGCCAGTTTCCGCGTTCAAGCACCGCGGCTCTTAACTTCATGCGTCGCGGCTTTCGTCTACGTATTTCATGCATCGCGACTTTTGCTTTATGCCCCGTGGCTCTTGTAACTTTGACCGCGCGCCTCAACTTGTCCCTATGAGCGTCGTGAGTCTTGATCCCTGGCCATCCAATTCTCCCTTGAGCACCTGCTTTGGCCATTCTTCCTCATGAATCCAGCTATATATCTATATCCATTCGTTTAACTTTCGCCAAACGATCATTATTACATGTGGCAATAATTTAAGGCTAAACTTGCAATAATTTTCGTTATTTACACAAACATAGGCTGAAACCAATTATTCACAAAAACTACTAAAATACAATAAAATGCTACCAAAACCTTTCTAGAAAAGCAAAATAATCAAGTCAAATATACCCAATTAATAGATATAAAATCTACTCATCAAATACCCCCAAAATTAAATCTTTGTTTGTTCTCAAGCAAAACTTAAATCAATAAAATAATTCTAAAACTTTAAAACATACAACCTATTCCTGAGATAATCATGAATCAATTCATAGCCTCCAAGATCATACAATCATCACTTTACAAAAGTTAAACCCAGTATATGCTTGTCAATCATTTACTCATCAATTCATAATAGTTACAATCCCATAGTGTGTGTGCAATTTCCACCAAATTAATCAGACCTTAAAAGGATTATATAACGAACACATGGTATGAAGAAATCATCAACCCCTAGGACATATCACAACAATAATCTCAACCAAGGTAATCATCGCTCCAGTCAAGGGACTACAGTTCTTTTTAATGTTCTGCTATTCCTCCTAGATGTATTTTCATTCTTTTTCCTCCAAGGTGAGTGCGTTTTACGCTCCTTCTCACATGCATGATCTTCTGCTATTCCTCCTAGATGCATTTTCATTCTTTTTCCTCCAAGGTGAGTGCGTTTTACGCTCCTTCTCACATGTATGACGAGTGCATTTTACGCTCCATCTCATCTTAATTATTTCAAGGAGTCCACATTTAAGCTCAATTCACTTCACCATATTTCTTAGCTCTAGGAAGCATAACATCTTTTTCTTTCTTTTCATTTGAACCACAATTTTCCCCCAAACTTAAACAATTCACCACCCCTGCTTCAATTAAGGTTCGCAATATAATCCTAACTCGTGACAATATCCCATACCAAGGTTTCGAACTATAATCTCCTTAAAATTCAATCAATCTCAGTGGGATATAAGTGCTCGAAATATTAGAGATCATAACTACGCAAAATCGACTTCTAATACAATATAAAAACCTAACACAAGGTTCAAAAATTTTCTAACTTGCTAACCACTTTTAATCATCTCTTATCATCGGCTATTCTCAAGATTCACTACTTATTAGATTAATTTTTTTATTTTTTTATTTTTTTTATTTTGTTTTTGAAAATATATATGCAACACTCTAATTATGCAATTAATAACTAATAACTAAAAACAAATGCAAACAATTAAATCCTACTTAACAAAATAACTATCTATGCAAGTAATTAAATAAGTCTTAAACAAACCAACAAAACCAGCAAATTAAAACTTAAAGTATCAAATCAACCCCCAAACTTAAATATTACATTGCCCTCAATGTAATACCATAAAACTTTCCTGAAAAGATTCATGCATCACCAGCAGCAGCACCATCAGCAGCATCATCATCCTCATCATCCGCACTATTGGTTTCCTCCTCTGATTCGAATGCATTATCGGAAAACACCGGTGACGGCGAAAAATGGATGGGATCCGGATTGTTTATGTTGAAGCGAGTTGCAAATGTTTGTATGATGGTGTTCGTGTAATTCACATAATTGTCAACTCAGTCTGTTATCTGATCCATCTGACGTGCTTGCCCGACGATTCAAACTCAATAGATTATCCTGGCCTCGTTCTAATTTCGTTTGAGTCCTCCGCATAGCCCAGATCTCGGCAAGTATCAGGTCCAAAGTAGCATCAGTCGGAGCACCACGTTTTTCCCGCCTTGTACCATGAGATGAACTGGCCCCATGACATGGACCTGCACCTTCCGTCTGACTAGCAGCAGCAGCAACATTAGCATCTACATTATACCCACCGCGCATGTCGGAACCGTTACCGATTGGTTCCTTGAATTTGTCAATGGTACTGCTGTCCAACACCGACGTTGGTTGCTCAAATATCTCATTTCTTGCCACACAACTCCAGCGTTCTTACATAACCTATTTATGAGAGATGGGTGTGGAAGTCCGCCAGATGTACTGCTCCTTAATGCATGAAGAATGGAGCTATGAATAACCTTGCCAACATCAATACTTTTTCCCTTGACGATGGCATACAGTAGTGGCGCCCTGGCCTTAATTACCTCTAAAACATGAGATGAAGGCATTAATTTAGCACAAAGGAAATAAAAGCAAGCCTTACCATATTTGTTCAGTGCATTCCGGGGGAAAGAAACTGCAAAAGTTACTCGAATCGTCTATTGTGTTCCAGGCTTACATAAGCCTTGAAGTACTACATCCCAGTTTGGTCCATCCTGCACATACCTCATATACTCATCATTCTTAATAGATGGCAGGCCATAATATTCATTGATAGCTTTGCTGTCAAATAGTACCGCTCTTCCCCGTACCATAGCTACCTTGTTCACAACCTCAACCGCATTAGCATAAAATTCATTTACTATCGCTATTACCGCGGCTTCGAGCGGGCAGTAAATGTTCCCCATCCACGTTCTTGAATCATTGCCCGGATTGCAATCCTATTGGACTCTTGTAGCACCAAACCTCGTTCCGGAATTAAACTTTTGTTAATCAACGAGGTATGAAATCACTTCAACGCTTCTTCGCTAACAAACTTTGAGTAGTCATATTTGGAAGAAAAAGCTTGTGATGTGCGTTGACTCTTGGGTGTCATTTGAATGATCAACAAAGCTTGAAAACCAAAATAGTGTTGAAAGATATGGTTTGGACAATATATCGAACACGTAGCGTGCGCCCAAATTTTTGCCCAAATTCAAGGCTCCTTGAGTGTGTCAATCCTCTTTCAATGTTGTTTCAAATACCAACAATAATCACAAATAGTGTAATGCAGTCACAAAGATAGAGAAAAATGATTGCATGTACCGATTACCTTGTGTGTTTGAAGAAGATGAAAAGTTTGTGCTCTTGAGGTTTTAATTCCTCCTCCAAATAATAATACTTGAACCCTCCTTGCAATCCTCTAGAGTGATGGTATTAGGTTTAAGTTTCTGAATTTGAATTGGATTAAATCTCAATTTATGGGGGAGTTGAATTGGATTTGGTGAATTAGGGTTGTGGGTATTTTTGTTGGAAGTTGGGTGTTTAAGTGGGGAAGTGGGAGAGAGATGCCGAAGGAATGAGGGGAAGTGGGGCAAAATTGTGCGCGGGCGATGCTCTTGACCTGCTGATTCACGCACGAGTGCCGCGACTTTTAAATGTGTGTGTCGCGGCTCTTAAGAGGATGCCGCGACTCTTGGGTTTGTGCGCCGCGACACATAATCTCTGTTTGTGCTGAAGGTTCGCGCGCCGCAGCCCATGAATTCCAACGCCGCGGCTCATGAGGCTTGTCGCGACCTTTGTTTTGCACGTCGTGACCCATTCTCTCTGATGGTGTGCGGCCAAAAGTTTTCCAAATTTCATTTCTTTAGCATTCATTTGCCTACTTGCCACAAAATAAACCATTCTCTTTATTTTACTGCAATTGCTAACACTTCTCAATCTCTTCATTCTTGATGCGTGCAAAGCTTGTATCACCTAAATTAAATTGCCAACAAAGCTTAACTCAATTAATTATACTAAACTCTTGACTAGAAATTAAACTAAAATAAATAAACTTAATTTAAATAAATTCAAATCTAATTATAATTTAACCCATGGGTTGCCTCCCAGTAGCACTTGTTTTTAAGTCTTCAGCCTGACTTTTTCCTTTTTCAATCACTCGGGCTCGTTGACGTGATTGGAATGCCCTCGGTTGCACATCCCATATCATGCATCACGTGCCCATTCTTTTCCATGTTCCCTTGCTTTTCATTTTCACTTCTTCCTTCACTGTGATCATCTTCCCATGTTTCATCTCCTAAGATCTCTTATGCCATATAATATTCTTCCACTTCATCCGGAATTTTTATAGTATCAAACACGCTGAACGTAACCTCTTGATCATTAACCCTCATTGTGAGTTCTCCATTTCTTACATCAATCAAAGTTCGTCCAGTGGCAAAGAATGGTCGTCCCAGAATTAATGGAATCTCCTTATCTTCTTCATAATCAAGAACGACAAAATCTACTAGGAAAATAAACATATCAACTCTCACTAGCACATCTTCGATCACTCCTTTTGGAAGTGTAATTGGTCGGTCTGCCAGTTACAGATTTATATTCGTTGGCTTCATTCCTTTCATCCCAAGTTTTTCGTAGATAAAGAGATGCATGAGAATGCTTGTCCCGAGATCACATAGAGCCTTCCCAATAAACTGTTCCCCAATAGTATATGGTATCGTAAAACTTCCGGGATCTTTCAGTTTAGTGGGTAATTTTCTCTGAATAACAGCACTTCATTCTTCAGTTAGGGCTACCATCTCTCCTTCACTTATCCTCCTCTTCTTTGACAAGGTTTGTTTCATAAACTTGGCATAACTTGGCATTTGTTCTAATGCTTCTGCAAAAGAAATATTGATCTGTAACTTCTTGAAAACCACCAAACAATTTGAGAATTGGTGATCCAACTTCTGACTCTTCACTCGTTGTGGATATGGTGCGACAGGACTCTTTATTTCATGCTTACTCTCGTCATGTTTCAATTCTAACTCTTGATTCTTCTTTTCTTCATTCTTGTTTAAATCAATTCCAATTCATTCTTCCTTTTCAGTGTCAATCTTTCTTGGGGATATGGTGTCATTTTTCGACAAACTCTTCACGTTTCTCAACGTAATAGCTTTGTATTGCTCATGACTTTCTCTTCTCGAATTGACTTCGGTGTCACTCGGCAGAGTACCCTGTGGACGATTATTCACTGCGCTTGCTAGTTGTCCCATCCGAGTCTCCAAATTACGAAGTGATCCTTCTAGGCTATTCATTCTCGTGTCATTTGTTACAATGTACTTAGTGATTAAATCTTCTATGCTAGGCTTTCTTTCCTGTTGTGGTTGAGCTGGGCCTTGGAAACCTGGTGGACTAACTTGTCTTAGAGCTGATGATTGATTCTGATTATTGCTCCACGAAAATTTGGATCATTTCTCCACCCTGGATTGTATGTGTTAGAGTATGTACCCTGCTTGTTCCCTATAAAATTCACTGTTTCGGTATTAATTGCACACTAGTTTGTGTTATGACTTCCTGCACATAATTCGCAAACTGCAGCTATCTGTTGCACTGACTGTGTTCCCATTGCATCAATTTTCTTTGATAGATTTGTCAATTGTGCAGCCAAAGCTGTTACTGCATCTATCTTAAATTTTCCTCCACTCTTTCAGTTTAGTGGGTAATTTTCTCTGAATAACAGCACTTCATTCTTCAGTTAGGGCTACCATCTCTCCTTCACTTATCCTCCTCTTCTTTGACAAGATTTGTTTCATAAACTTGGCATAACTTGGCATTTGTTCTAATGCTTCTGCAAAAGAAATATTGATCTGTAACTTCTTGAAAACCTCCTAAAATTTTGAGAATTGGCGATCCAACTTCTGACTCTTCACTCGTTGTGGATATGGTGCGACAGGACTCTTTATTTCATGCTTACTCTCATCATGTTTCAATTCTAACTCTTGATTCTTCTTTTCTTCATTCTTATTTAAATTAATTCCAATTCATTCTTCCTTTTCAGTGTCAATCTTTCCTGTGGATATGGTGTAATTTTTCGACAAACTCTTCACGTTTCTTAACGTAATAGCTTTGCATTGCTCATGACTTTCTCTTCTCGAATTGACTTTGGTGTCACTCGGTAGAGTACCCTATGGACGATTATTCACTGCGCTTGCTAGTTGTCCCATCCGAGTCTCCAAATTACGAAGTGATCCTTCTAGGCTAATAATCATTTGTTGCAATGTACTTAGTGATTAAATCTTCTATGCTAAGCTTTCTTTCCTGTTATGGTTGAGCTTTGCCTTGGAAACCTGGTGGATTAAATTATCTTGGAGCTGATGATTGATTCTGATTATTGCTCCACGAAAAGTTTGGATGATTTCTCCAGCCTGGATTGTATGTGTTAGAGTATGTACCCTGCTTGTTCCCTATAAAATTCACTGTTTCAGTATTAATTGCACACTGGTTTGTGTTATGACTTCCTACACATAATTCACAGACTGCAGCTATCTGTTGCACTGACAGTGTTCCCATTGCATCAATTATTTTTGATAGATTTGCCAATTATGCAGCTAAAGTTGTTACTGCATCTATCTCAAATTTCCCTCCACTCTTTGGTGGAATCAATCTAGCAGTCGACCACTGATAATTATTCGCTACCATTGTCTCTAACAATTCATACGCTTCTTCAAATTTCTTACCCATTAGAGCCCCTCCTGCAGCTGCATCAATACTAGTTCGTGTTGCGTTAAACAACCCATTATAAAATGTTTGTACTTGCAACCACTTCAGGAGTCCATGATGAGTACACATTCTCAACATTTCCTTGAAACGTTACCAAGCTTTATATAGTGATTCTGAATCATGTTGTGTAAAAGACATAATCTCATTTCTCATTCTTGCAGTCTTTGTTGGGGAAAAAAATTTAACTAAAATTTTTTGAGCTAAATCATCCCAAGTTGTGATTGAACCCGCTGGGAACGAATGTAGCCAACTCTTTGCCTTATCACGAAGTGTGAAAGGAAAGAGCCTTAATCTTACTACGTCATCAGTTACGTCCTTGTATTTGAATGTGTCACATATTTCCAAGAAACTTACAAGGTGATCATTTGGATCATCATTCAGCATACCCCCAAATTGGATTGAATTCTGAACCATCTGAATCATACCAGGTTTGATTTCAAAAATGTTAGCCTGAATTGCTGGCCTCCTAATGCTTGATTGAATCTCAGTGACTTGCGGCATCGCATAGTCCTTAAGTAATTTTTGTGCCTCTTCGTCAGCCATAGCTGGTTGCTTAATCGTTTCTTTACAAAACTGGTGTATTTTACGAAGTCTTTTATCAATCTCGTCCTCGAACGGAAGTAATTTGTGCTTCTTTGACCTAGTTTGCATGCAAAGCTACCTGCGAATAGAGACCAGATTTATAAGTCCGCAATAAAATCTAAATTAGAATTAACTGATGGAAATTAATAATAGAAAAATTAAGCTAACTATTGCTCCCCGGCAATGATGCTAAAAACTTGTTGAGCTAAATTTATACTAGCAATTTACGTGCAAGTATACACGGTCAATCAAGTAATAAAGTGAAAGTAGAGTTGTCGATCCCACGAGGAGCGAATAATAACCTAAATAATTCTAAACACTAATTATGTATCAATTAATTTAATCTAGATAATTTTGATAATAAATGAATGATTTAACTACTTTACCAACTACTAAAATATTAAGTCAATGAATAAAAAGATTAAGGAATCAATTTCCCCCGATGAATCATTCAAATAATACTTTCATTCTTTTATTAAATTGATTAATCAGAATTGTCAACGGAAAATCACTAATAATTAATATAACCACCCTTTCGAATAATTATATAGCATATATATCATTATTAATTTTTCTATATTCCTATGAGAAACAATAATAATAAATTCATTAAGATTCATTTTTCACCGGTTTCTTGTGGTATTTAGGTATATTTCTATCCCGTCCACAGAATTAGCAAACAATCATAAATCTTTATTTCTGAAAGAATTTATTAATCACAAGTTATTATATCCAGACTTAATTTAGAATCTATCGTCAGATTTCATCTAAATCCATCTAATAATTGTTGATCAGTCAATTATGACAACATAAAACAAGATATAATAAACAATTCAATTCATAATCAACTTTAATAAAAGAATTAATAATTATTAAATAAAATCATTATCGAGTTCCATTGAATCCTTAACTAAGAAATTTAGTTCATAATGAAAGTGAAAAACATCAATGATTTATTAAAATCCATTCTAGATTACAAAATGAAGAAATAAGAGAGAAGAAATAAACTCTGTCGAATCAAGTCTCACTCCTAGCTCCAATTCTCCTCTGGAATAAAACTCTGATGCAACCCTTATTTTCTTACGTACTGAATACTGAATGATAATAAAACTGAATATATCTCTCTCTCTCTTAAATGAATGAATGAATCCTATATTTATTAGTCTTTTACTGATAAATTCCAACCAATATACGATAAGTGTAAATAATCATCAGATCCTTAGCCAAAATGCTTCAAATCCTTTGGGCGCGTGGCTGCACGCGCGCGCTAGTTTCCGTGTTCAAGCACTGCGGCTCTTGACTTTGTGCGCCGCGGCTTTCATCTACGTATTTCATGCACCGCGACTTTTTCTTTATGCGTTGCGGCTCTTGTAACTTTGACTGCGCGCCTCGGCTTGTCCCTATGAGCGTCGCGACTCTTGATCCCTGGCCATCCAATTCTCCCTTGAGCACCTGCTTTGGCCATTCTTCCTCATGAATCCAGCTACATATCCATATCCATTCGTTTAACTTTCGCCAAACGATCATTATTACCTGTAGCAATAATTTAAGGCTAAACTTGCAATAATTTCCGTTATTCATATAAACATAGGCTAAAACTAATTATTCACAAAATCTACTAAAATGCAATAAAATGCTACCAAAACCTTTCTAGAAAAGAAAAATAATCAAGCCAAACATATACAATTAATAGATATAAAATCTACTCATCAATAGGTTCATCAGATAGAGAGACTTGATAGACTTGGTAGAGGCTCTTGGTAGATTAAACAAAAGATAATGAAGAGGGTGGCCAGTCAACAACAAGAAATGATGGGCTATGCTCAAAAAAGTATGACTAAAGTTCAAGGGATAACTTGTTGTCGATGTGGATGGAGAGATCATGCGTTAATAGGAAGATTGTTGATGTTCCACGTGATTGTAAAGTCTTACATCAGAAGGAGAAAAAATGAGGACATATATGCTTTAATGAACCATAAACCTAATAAATTAGCCTTTCGGATCAAGATGTGGTTTCAGATGAGCATATATGAGTCGGATATTCCCAACAAAGGGTTACAAAACCATATAGTAATTTTTGCCCAACAGGAATAAAACATGAATCACTGTCTCAATCTTCCATCCACATCGAGGACAAATAATCTCACACTCCGCACCTCTCTTATTAACATTTTGACGAACCGAGGTAATTCCTTTACAAGCTCTTCAAAGAAATAATTTTGGCCTTGGTGGGATTTTTTAGCTTCCAAATAAACCTCCAGCCTACCTGTTGATCGCTAGATGAGGAACCTCTATTTAGAACCATTTGATTCAACTCCATACCTACATAATAACTTGACCACACCATGTACATGCCGTTTTTAGTATAATGCCATATTAAGACATTAGGCTTCCCAGATATGCAATTGGATTAAGCCTCTAATTGGGTCACTAAAAATTAATTTTGATGCTAGTTTTAAAGATTTGGAAATAGTAGGTATTGGTGTTGTGGTTCACAACAGTAATGGGGATGTTCTAGGCGCTAGAATTGAAACTACAAGGACGACCACTTGTATTAGCCATCTTATTACTTTTGATGATTCTACTTAATAAAATTACATGTCCTTTGAGACTATTCAAAAAAACAAAAAATATGCAATTGAAATTTTTAAAATTATCGTCAAATCTTTTGTATTAACCGCTCCTTCCAGGATATCTCACCTCCATTCCCTCCCGGTTCTGTCAATTAGATCAGCCACCATCATAGTAATAGGCTACAAGCATCGATGCAAAAATATTATAAAACAAAATAAAAAATAAAGAAAATCAATAAAAAGATTATGACAAGATTTGTGTTCTTCTTATTCTTTTTCTTTTCTTTCTTCTTTTTTTTGGACAAAAGACTTTAAGGGTATATTTGTAAATTTGAAAATACCGAGGATTTTTTTATATCACCGATTCTATTTATGTGATCAATGTTAAAATGTCAACGAATAGTTAAAAATTCTTAGATAAATGGACGATCGAGCAAATGTCTTCATTGAGTTCTTTTTATAATGGGAATGAGGAGGGGACTCCGAGAAACCCTCTTGTTAGCCCAAAATTAAATGTGACTTTAAATTTTTGACATTATTAATATATTGTTGGAAATCTGCATGACACTCTTAAGACCATTGTCATAGGGGGAGATTGTTAAAAGATCTGCATGAGATTACTATAGTTCATTATATGAGATTTGATTGATGACAAAATGATTGCAGTACTATAATAAGCCTTGTAAAGTCCTTAATGAAATATATGTACAAGGACTTAGAATGAAAAGATCAAATATGTTAGGATGATCTAAACTATCATTTATCTAATCAAAGCATATTTATAATGTTAACTACTGTGAAGTCCTTAAATGAATTTGATGTACAAGGACTTAGAATAGAAAAGATCAAACTTATTAGGTTGATCTTGTGAACTGAAATGATATATGTAAAAAGCAAGGCTAGATTGATCGTAGAGCATAGCAAGACTAAACTGATCATAGAACAGCTGAAGATATCATAGAGCACCTCCAGTATGATCGTAGTGTAACCAGAGAATGATCGTAGAACAGTTGGCAAGCTAGTAATAAAGTCCGCAAAGGATCGCAGAGCTAAGTATGAGATCATAGAGCTTGACAGGTAAGCGTAGAGTAAGACTCGACAGATCGTAGAGCTCTCTTTTGGCATCGTAGAGTTCTTTCTCTCGGGATCGTAGAGCTATCTCGGGATCGTAGAGTCACTACAGTCAACCACTCTACGATTCCCATAGACAGTCTATGAGCAAGAAGAATCGTAGAGTCACCTCTGCAAGAGTATTCAAGATTAAGATGACAGTACTCAAGAAGATCAAAAGGCAAAACATTAATGCTGTCTCGAGGTGATCAAAGAGCTATATGGAGATTACAGTGAACATCTGAAGCATCAAGTCCCAACAGAGATCGTAGAGCAGCTCAAACTATTACTCTACGATTACACTGAGACTCTACGACTTGCACCATAGTCAAGATCGTAGAGTGGCCAAGCAATTACAGAAGTAAACAACCAAGTAATCGTAGAGTTGAGCCAAAGATAACAAAGTTACTCTGCCAGATATGAATGACCACTTAAGTGCAACAGAGATGACACCTGAAGATTGTAGAGCATTCCTCTACAATGAAAGAGCTGCACCTGAAGATCATAGAGCAGTCCTCTATGACAAGAGAGTTTCTGCAAAAGCTCAACCAGATCATGAACATATGCTCTGAGAACGTAAAGCTCAATGGAGATCATAGAGCATGAAAAACGTAAACTTCAGTATAGTAAGAATCATATTAAAGCGTAAAGCAAGTGCAGGTAGACATTCTACGACTTCCAAAGTAGTCTACGACAAGCAAGATCGTAGAGCCACATTATAGAGCAAGTAGATAACTCTACGATCAGAAGTAAAAGGCTACAACTCAGTTGATCGTAGAGTACTTAAGTGTCAGTAAGGATTGCGGATATCAGACCACTTAAGTTAATAATCCCCAAGTGAACGACTGATTAATTAAATAAGGATAATGGGGAACCAATCTCAGTGGGTTCAAACAAACATGTTTACAACAGCAAAGAGCCGCACATGTAACTCCATTATCTTGGTACTAGTTAATGGAAGCTGACTCAACCATCACTATCAGACTTCATGGAGTAAAATATTTATTTATATGATAGGAAGTCTGCAGCAAAGTCCAATAGGAAGATTTGTAACAGGAAGCTATCAACGGCAAGATTCCAACAGTAAAACTATGAAGGAATCTATAAGAGATAAATAACATCAAGATTACAAGGTTTAGAAAAACGGGAGCAAGAACACTGATTGAACACATCTGTTAAAGCTTCACCTATGTATGTTGAAGTGCTGGCATATGAGCTAAGAGTCGAATGACCAAGAAGCCTAGATCAAGAGTGACAAGAACTGAAGGCAAATCTCGAGAGAAACTCTATGATCAACTATGAACACCATGCGCTAACAAGATGAAGAACATAACGAGTTCTGTATACTAGACAATTAGTGTTCATAACTGCCAAGCTCAAGAATACATCAAGCTTATTTGAAGAGTTTAAACAGTACATCAAGGGTTGCATCTGCTAAATACCAGAATGGGAAGAGCATTAACGACCAAAGTCAATAGCATTCAAAAGTTGATCACGAGTAGCTGCTAAGTACCAGAAGATGAAGAAGCTTAAAGTTCATCTTAGCAGTTCAAACCAACAACCATCAACCAACCAAAGAGGGTCTCCGGGTCCTTGTCTTAAGTGACTAAACACTTCAAGTCTGTTGGGCTTGGAAAGAGGGTCTTCGGTCCTTGTCTTAAGTGACTAAACACTTTAAATCTGTTGGGCTTGGAAAGAGGGTCTTCGGGTCCTTGTCTTAATGTGACTAAACACTTCAAGTTTGCTAGGCTTGAAAAGAGGGTCTTTGGGTCCTTGTCTTAAGTGACTAAAGCTTTAAGTCGGCTGGGCTTGGAGTGGGAGGGTCGAAGGATCCTTGTCTGAGGGACTAAAAATAACTCAAGTTTGCTGGACTTGAGGAGGGAGGAGCGTCCTTATCTTTGTGACTAAAACCTTTAGTGGATTTCCTACTTGTTGAAGTATAAGAGTAGAGTAGGAGTTGTTCAGTCTTCGAACCACTTAAAACCTCTTGTGTTATTTACTTTATGTCATTTACATTATGCACAATAACTGCTATATTTGCTTTTAGCCATATCGTAGATCTAATCATAGAACTGAGATTATCTTTGTATCTTTGAAGGGATTCTTAAAGTTTATTCCGTTGTGCATGAATTGATTCTGTTAAATCTTAACTGATATACTTTCGTAATAAAACGGAAAAAGTTTTAAATGATCTATTCAACCCCCCACTTCTAGATCCATATTGTGTCTCAGGGAACTAACAATTGGTATCAGAGCAGGTCTTCATGAATATGTTCAAGCTTACGCTTTGAGTTGATCCATGACACAAATTTAGATCAGTTCTAACTCTCGGTATTGGTTTTAATACAAAATGAAGATGAGCTTACAAGTTGGAAATTGTATGTGCAGGTATTCGATATGAGCAATTACTTGAGGCTATCCAGATTGATCTGAGTGCGTAAAAGAAAATATCATCATCATCAGGCATGCTGAGGTCAATAAGCAGATTAAACAACTCATTGGGAGGAAAATACAAATGTATCAAAGAGCTGAGAACTTTCCATTCAAATAAATCTGCATCTCTACTAAAGGAAGTTTGAGAGCCTCTATGATTGATGATTTAGGATATATCGAAATGATAATACTCCGTCATCAATGCATCACATCGAAGATTCCATATGCTTCTCAACTACACGTGGCATGACCCTACTCAACAAAATATGAACCCTGAGGTTCATTCAAGCGTATCAAGGAATACGGGATGCCAAGATTTACTCTGCTCATTACTCAAAGGATTTGCTCGATGTGTCAGTCAAAGCAGCGTTATGATGATATTGGTAGAGAGTTAAAGGATTACAAATCACTAACCAACAACAGTGTGCATCATCACAAGTAGAACCACTGATTGTCAAGAGATTGACATCAGTGAGGTATTTAATTCCATCACCTCTAATGCTAATATTGTCGTTAGTAGAATCAGTATTGCATGATAGCATGTTTGTGTTGTATCACCATATATCTCATAATTCTATCAAGGAATCATTTTCTTCCTCAAAAGGAGAAAGAGAGAAAATGCAAGTAAAAGCCTGAAACCTCTCTACTCTCTATCCACATTTGAGATTGAAAATGAAGCTCTTGAGAAAGATATCTGAAATGTATCCGATAATAGAGTCTTATCTTATCTTGTTGATAGAAGAGTTAGAAATGTTAAATAATATGCAATTGCTCTTGTGTGTGCTAACTAATCACTTATTAAAAACTTGTCTTTAATTAAATTAGTTCTAAAGTTGAAGGTTTATCTTTCACGTTGAATGTGGAAAACTCAATAGAAATTATCATTAATGAATACACCTCTTTTCATTAGATTTGTTGTGTAAGGAATTCAAAGAGGTGGCTATGCTTAATGTTTTAAATTCATCCTACCTTAGCTTACTTGTTTACTATGCTCTTGGCTTATTCCTCAATGATCTGAGGTTTTGACAAATCGTAGAGTGTAGTCATATCTACTATTGTACTTTGAAGGATCGTAGAAACTGATCAACTCTACGAACCAACTAGGTACAACTCATAGAATTGACCACTACTCTACTAATGTTCAAAAACTTAGAACATGATGTAAATAAAAAGTATTTCATCTAAGGAAAAGGCTTGAGGATCCACATTAGTTCCACACAAATTTGTTCTCACACACACACTCTCATGCAACATAATTAACTATCATCATATATGAGCTACAATACATATTATGAATCCAATGTTTGAAAGACTCGGGCATTCAAGAGAACTAACCCCGTAGGACCCAAATAATAGTGGGTACCAAATTAGAAATCCTTTTTACCTGCAGGTATCACAGTTGATAAACCTTTACTGAAGCCTATTTATGTGGAAGCTTGAAGCTCATGACATTCGTCAACAAACTTCTGACCAGTTGCAGAGTCGTGATCCTCATGTGATACTCTCTTCGGACCTTCAGAAGTTAGAGCTCAATTCAGCATAATGCATCTTTTAAAGCTAGAATCAAAGAGGTATACAAGAGCAAAGTCCACATCAAGTTCAGACCAACTCTACAATCGTAGAGGCTGAAGACGCAAACCCTACGATCACAGTACCAGATAAGGTGATTGTAGAGTAGCCAATGCTAAAGAAAATACTCTACGATCCAATGATGAAGATCCAATCATAAGATGGAAGCACCAACTATGGGGGAGCAACAGTCTACTAAGCCTAGCAATACTCAGATTGAGGAAAAGTTATTAAAAGCTGATGAACCAAATGAAACTTCATCTCCAGTCATAGAGTCCCTAAACTCTATGACTGATAACCAAGTCAGTCATACTACCCAAATCGTAGAGTCACTACGATCAACATCCTGATCGTAGAGTACACTGACCCTACGATTGCAACCTATACAAACACCTCTCCCATACATTCTCTCTCACTAACAAATACTAGCCTCAAAGTACACTTAAAGCTGGTAAGACAAATCAAAGGAGTATAGTGATGACATTCTCTCTACCACATTAAAACAGTTTTTCTTCAGATAAGCGCCTCAGAGAAAAACCTAGCCCTAAGTTTCAAACTAAGAGGCCTGCCCTCTCTGAGCTTTCTTAACCCTATTGAAGGACTGAATAGAATGCACCACTAGAACCCCTCTAGAGCTTAAGGTTTTAAAGAAACAAAGGAGAAAAGCTACTCTCATAAAGAAGACTTGATTATGGAACTTTCTAGAAGAGAAAGAAGCTGGTACAAAAAGGAAGTCTTCGTCAACAACAAATCAAGCTCACCTACTGGTTTAGAAAAATATACAATTTATGAAGACTGTCATCACCGATGTCAAGTTTCCCCTGAGCACCTAACTATTTATGCTAAGGAGGAGCAACTACCAGTCATTCATGAAGTTCCTTCAAATACTCAAGAAGAAACTAATTCTTGGTCAAACATCTAAATCCACCAAGAAGATGAGAAAGGAGAAGATAAAGTCAAAAAGCAAGGGTGCAGCTAGCAAGATGCTCAGGCTGGGAAAAGTCATCAAAAGTTTCCTTACTCACTAAAGATCAACAGAAGCTTAGGAGCAATGAGCAGAAGAAGAAACCAAAAAGCTGTAGTTCGAAACTCGAGCCAAGCAAGCTATGATGAGTTGTGAATAAAGGTTGTCCCCAGGAGATGAACGTAGAGTAAAACGCTAGGCCATCAAGTTACTCTACGAACTGACAAAGTCAATGGTCAAAAAGGAAGGTGATGACCATGCTCTCCTAATGAGAATAAACCAGGGTAACTGACGAGCAATAGTTGTGGAAGTTGAGGTCACAATCAGCAAATAGCTCTCCTACACGTGTCCCCTTATGCAAAAGTAAGAGGGAACTGACATAGGTCAAATTCAAATACCGACAATTATTCTTCCAAGTAAGTTATCAAAAGGTTATCCATCAGACCCTGTGAATCCTCAAATCTCTCAAATCCCTAAAACTCTCAAGCCTCTAGCAAACCCAAATCGCCAAAACCTCCTGAAACTCCTTGACCCGTTCCAACTCAAACACTAATCCGAATACCCATCTTTTATCAAACCCTTGATATGGAAAACTGTCAAGTCGTATCAGGCATTCAACTTGGTTTCGATAAATTTGGGACATCAGAAAAGAAGTTCAAGGATATTCTCAAAATCGTAAGGGAAGCTGGGTTCTCAGAATGTTTAGAATCTAACACCAAAATCTTCTCTGATTTGGTGAAAGAGTTTTATCAGAACGCGACGGTCAATGGTGGTGTTGTGTCTACAAAACTCGAAGAGTAAACCTAAAGTTGAGGCTGCTGAAATCAATCAATGTCTAGGATTTACCACTAAAGGTCTTTCATCACTCGAAGAAATAGACTCTGATGAAGGCATGAGATTGATGGGTTATGTAAAGAATCTCCATCTTAAGGGAATGAAGAAAAAGGAATTCCCAAAGGAATTTGAGTTCTTAGTAGAAATTGTAGGAAAATGTATCTTAAACAAAGATACTGCCCATGATACTGTAAGTGATCTACAATTGAGAATCATGTCTGTCATTGTCATGAAGCAGAAGATAAACTTTAGTGATGTGTTATTTGATTGGTTAGCCAAAGAGGTTAAGAAAAAGAAGGCTTCAGATAAACCTATCTCAAAGGTGTATCATGGAAGGTTCTTAAGCATCATTCTAAAGAAGAAACTGAAAAACAAGATTGGGGATAATGAGGGAGAAACCCTAAACGTCCACAAGATTATGTCCCCAAAACTGTTTGACAACTGGAAAAAGAATCCCATGGAGAATAAGAAATTGAGGGTATCAGGTAGCAGTAGTAAGAAGGCTTCCAAAGCAGACAAAGGAAAAAGGAAAGTAAGTACAATGAAGAATAATTCATCACAATCTAATGATTCTCTGTCCCCTGTGTCTATTCCTTCAAAGTCATCCAAGAAGAAGTTCAAAGTTGAGAAGGCCCCACCGAAAGCCACATTGAAGTATACTTCTATTCCTAGAGATGAATCTAAAGAAGAAGAATAAGCATCTGAGGTACCTGCTGTCAAGCCTACGAGGAGGAGACAGAGTGCACGACTTTTACAAATGATGAAATTTCCAGGTCATAGAAGTGAAGAAGGAATTCCACCTAAGATCATTGATCTTGGTGATGATGATGAGGTTGATAGTAAAGAGGCTGAAAAGCTTAGTGAACCTATACCATCAAATAATGGGTCTGATGAAAAAGATGTTAATACAAGTGAATCTGAATCAGAAAGTGAGAATGAAGCTATGTCTACTAAAGAAACTCTCAGTGAATCAACAGAATATGATGTTAATAAAGAAGTGAGCAATGAAGAACAGTTGGAAGAAATGGTTGATGAGTCAGCTAAAGTATCAATGGAAGAGGATGAAGCACAAAAGCATTCCATCTCTAAGAATAATGAATCAGAAAGCTACTTTGATCCTCCTCCAACAACTGCACCGTCAAAGATTCGAAGAAGGATAGTGTTGGAAGCTGTAACGATTGCGTTGTGATTCTGAGGACAGAATCCTTGTAAGGAGGGAAGGATGTAACGAATGTGAATTTTGTAAATGATTTAAAATATTTATTGAGTTAATAAATATTTTAACTAATTTATTTATGGAGTGAAATAAATAATATTTATTGCTATATGTGAATATGTTATTTAAAGTTGTGTTAGATAATCTATATTTTAGTGTGTGATTTTGTTACACTAGATAGAAATATTCTAATTTAATTAAAATAATTAAATTAAGAGGTTAAATGATTTGGGAATAAAGGGATTTATTAAATAAAATTTATTAAGCAAATTTATAATAATTTTGTTGTTAAAATCTGAATTGAATTTAATAATAATTGAGTTTAATTAGAATTTAAACAAGTGTGACGTAATAACTTTATAATAAAAAAATATAAAAAAATAATTTAGTAGTTGTTAAATGAGTTTTACCAAACATGGCCTTATGGCCTTTGGTTTACTAAAACTGACAAAACCTTTTGGTTTTGTTTAACTGATATACCATATCAGTTTTCTTTTATGTGTTTTATATGGCCAAGCTTGTATCACAGTGTGTTGAGAGAAGGAGAGTTAGTCTCTGTGGAAATTGAAAGAAGAAAAGAGGGTCTTAGAACAATTCTAATCATCTATACAAGCCAAAATAAGGATTTGAGGTAATAATTTAGTTTTTTGTTCTTAACTTTTTGTGTTCTTAAGTTTTGTTAAATTAGAGTTTTAATTGGTGAATTTGTGAAGGATTGTTATAAGAATATGTTGGAAGGTGTTTATAATTCGTGATATGTAAGTTATAAACGATTTTCAGAAATTAGATTGTTATAAAACAAGTTTGAGAATGAAAAAAATTGGGTTTTTGTTAATATGTATGTTTTGATCTACTTTAGGTTTAAAATTAGTGTTCAATTCATGTATTAATCTGCAAATTGATTGTAATTTATGAAACTACGTTTAATAATGAAAACAATGCAAGTGTTGTGGATTGATTTGGTTGAAAATTGAGTAAATGGTGAATTGTTTCACTAAATGTATGAGTTTTTGGAAAAACTGGAAAAATAAAATTGATGTAATCCTTTGGGTTTTGTAGTTTTGGTTGTTTTGAGTTGTTAGAATTGGTATATAGATGTTTAGTATTGATTCTAAGAAGTTGGTGTTATTTGGGTGTGCTTGAAATTGGTATTTGATGCTTTAAAATTCGTGTTTTGGGTTGAGAATTCTGCAGTTCATGAACTGCAGAATCTGGAATTCAGGGCTACCACCCCCGTGGTATAAGTATGCTAGGTTTACCGCCCCGGCGGTGTTGTCGCCCCGACGGTCTGTTTGTACTAGAATTATCGCCCCGGCGGGAATTTTGTGTAGGATTCTACCGCCCCTGGCGGCAAAAGCAGAAAAGTCACAGTTTTGTTTTTTTTTTCTTTTCTTTCAGTAATATTATGTTTTCTAAATATGTTTAAAGCTTGTACTTGTAAGACCCCGAAAATTTTAATAAATAGAATTTAATTTTCTTCTTATTATTATTTTAAACATAAAGGTATTAAATCGATAATGATAAAGTTACTATTGAAATGTGACAATTGAGATGTCTAGTAATAACACTAAATCACTATTCACGCGATCACTATTCACGGGGTACTATTCACGCTAAAACGCTTTTACACTTTTTTCGATCTTCGAATTACGTCATAACGTTTATATAAGCTGGATACGAAAATTATACGGTATAAATACGAAAGTACTATTCATACGAATATACTATTCATTTATACAAAAAGTCAAACTAGTATGTCGGGGAATATTCCTTCTGTCGGATATAGAAAGTGATAGAAATTGGCGGCAAAACTTTAACCGATAACTGTTAAAATACCCGGTGATAAAAAGAACAGTAAAACGCGTTATTCCACAGTAGCACACGGTATTCCACAGTAGCACACGTTGTCGCACAGTGTTTTATATTATTGATTCAATAATTGATAAAGTAGCAATTGCACAATATCTTGATTCAATAATTGTTACAGTAGCATATGCATAATATTTTTATTAATTATCACGACACAGTAACTCGTATTATTTGAAATTATTAGATTAGTTAGCATTGTTGTCAATATCTAGAAATTATGTCGAGAAAAGGGGTTATTTAATTGCGCGTCGTTTATACGGAAGACCCCCTCTTTCCTGGGAATAATCTGGTTGTCAGTATTGCGAGTATATGCTATCTGTGATATTAATACAATTAACACAATAATACAGAAAAAGGGATTTATTATGATAATGGAGTTATTTTTATAATGGTTTTATCTTTTTGATAATGGAATTATCTTTTGATAATGGAAGAAAAAAATGGATGGATGATATAAATGGAAGAAAAAATGGATGGATGATATAAATGGAAGAAAAAATGGATGGATGATATAAATGGAAGAAAAAATGAACTGGCGTGACATGATTTTGACCAAACTGTGTATTGGTATAATCATGACTTTTGGTGTTACAAACAAAGGCGTATGGTGAAAGTTCTCTTTGGCCCGTAGTGCAAAGATGAACTGGCGTTGGCATGATCATGACCGGTGATGTTACAAATAAATATCTTTGGCACGTAATGCAAAGAGAGGCTGTTGAAATTGTTGATTGGTGTTACAAATAAATATCTTTGACACGTAGTGCAAAGAGAGGCTGTTGAATATGAATTATTGATTGGTGTTACAAATAAATATCTTTGGCACGTAGTGCAAAGAGATGTTGTTGAACATGAATCATTGATTGGTGTTACAGGGACATAATATTGGTGGTGATCTTTTAACTTGTAGAAGATAGTAGATATTATAATCTACTTGACTCTTCTAATGGATTGTTCGTTCCGCTGCAGTTGTTGTTGTTGAACAAATATAATATCTTTAAATCTCTGATTTATTATTGTTGAAGACTAAAGATAATTTTTATTCTTCATTATCTTAGTCATGATATTTTCTACTAGGCTATTTGAGCTCACCCTTTTCAGTTTTGTCACATTGTTCTTCTCAAGAAAGGAAAATATAGCTGGGACTAGCCGGGGAGTGGAGTAATGGTCCGAGTTATTTGTTGTCCTCATCAAGTTATAGCATAGTTTAATAATAATTGTACTGGAGACTTAAAACGTGTGTTGCCATCTTTTTATGACATTGTAATAATTTGGGTTTGGATACTGTGGTACGATATTTGTATGGAAAGTAACAGTATGTGTGTGGTCATATTTTGCACGACAACTATTAGTTGTAAATGGGAAAATTCGTATTTGTATTTGTATTTTTGTAGAATGTTATTGGCGACTCAAAATGGGTTGTGTGGACCTATTTTGGGGGCGTCACAGTTGGTATTAGAGCTTAGGGATATGATCTCTGGCGAAGATCGGGGATCTGAACTAGGAGGGGAGAGATGAGTAGAATCCTTTGCTAGTGTGTCCTACCTAAGCTAAATTTCGCTATTTAATTAGTTGGTCTTGACGTAGAGACACAATGTGAAATGTCAAAATCTTTAACTAACCTTTTGTTTTGTTGTCGCATTTAAGAATGGTATTTGAAAAACATGAGAGGAACAATGCAGAAATTATGATATAGAGGACATGGCATGGGAGCTAGAATCTGAAATGATAGTAAAGTATCCTTATATATCTCTTCGGCATGCCAGGTACGTACGTAAATTTCGGGGACGAAATTTCATAAGGAGGGGAGATTGTAAGACCCCGAAAATTTTAATAAATAGAATTTAATTTTCTTCTTATTATTATTTTAAACAGAAAGGTATTAAATCGATAATGATAAAGTTACTATTGAAATGTGACAATTGAGATGTCTAGTAATAACGCTAAATCACTATTCACGCGATCACTATTCACGGGGTACTATTCACGCTAAAACACTTTTACATTTTCTTTGATCTTCGAATTACGTCATAACGTTTATATAAGCTGGATACGAAAATTATACGGTATAAATACGAAAGTACTATTCATACGAATATACTATTCATTTATACAAAAAGTCAAACTGGTATGTCGGGGAATATTCCTTCTGTCGGATATAGAAAGTGATAGAAATTGGCGGCAAAACTTTAACCGATAACTGTTGAAATACCCGGTGATAAAAAGAACAGTAAAACGCGTTATTCCACAGTAGCACACGGTATTCCACAGTAGCACACGGTGTCGCACAGTGTTTTATATTATTGATTCAATAATTGATAAAGTAGCAATTGCACAATATCTTGATTCAATAATTGTTACAGTAGCATATGAATAATATTTTTATTAATTGTCACGACACAGTAACTCGTATTATTTGAAATTATTAGATTAGTTAGCATTGTTGTCAATATCTAGAAATTATGTCGAGAAAAGGGGTTATTTAATTGCGCGTCGTTTATACGGAAGACCCCCTCTTTCCTGGGAATAATCTGGTTGTCAGTATTGCGAGTATATGCTATCTGTGATATTAATACAATTAACACAATAATACAGAAAAAGGGATTTATTATGATAATGGAGTTATTTTTATAATGGTTTTATCTTTTTGATAATGGAATTATCTTTTGATAATGGAAGAAAAAAATGGATGGATGATATAAATGGAAGAAAAAATGGATGGATGATATAAATGGAAGAAAAAATGGATGGATGATATAAATGGAAGAAAAAATGAACTGGCGTGACATGATTTTGACCAAACTGTGTATTGGTATAATCATGACTTTTGGTGTTACAAACAAAGGCGTATGGTGAAAGTTCTCTTTGGCCCGTAGTGCAAAGATGAACTGGCGTTGGCATGATCATGACCGGTGATGTTACAAATAAATATCTTTGGCACGTAATGCAAAGAGAGGCTGTTGAAATTGTTGATTGGTGTTACAAATAAATATCTTTGACACGTAGTGCAAAGAGAGGCTGTTGAATATGAATTATTGATTGGTGTTACAAATAAATATCTTTGGCACGTAGTGCAAAGGGATGCTGTTGAACATGAATCATTGATTGGTGTTACAGGGACATAATATTGGTGGTGATCTTTTAACTTGTAGAAGATAGTAGATATTATAATCTACTTGACTCTTCTAATGGATTGTTCGTTCCGCTGCAGTTGTTGTTGTTGAACAAATATAATATCTTTAAATCTCTGATTTATTATTGTTGAAGACTAAAGATAATTTTTATTCTTCATTATCTTAGTTATGATATTTTCTACTAGGCTATTTGAGCTCACCCTTTTCAGTTTTGTCACATTGTTCTTCTCAAGAAAGGAAAATATAGCTGGGACTAGCCGGGGAGTGGAGTAATGGTCCGAGTTATTTGTTGTCCTCATCAAGTTATAGCATAGTTTAATAATAATTGTACTGGAGACTTAAAACGTGTGTTGCCGTCTTTTTACGACATTGTAATAATTTGGGTTTGGATACTGTGGTACGATATTTGTATGGAAAGTAACAGTATGTGTGTGGTCATATTTTGCACGACAACTATTAGTTGTAAATGGGAAAATTCGTATTTGTATTTGTATTTTTGTAGAATGTTATTGGCGACTCAAAATGGGTTGTGTGGACCTATTTTGGGGGCGTCACAGTTGGTATTAGAGCTTAGGGATATGATCTCTGGCGAAGATCGGGGATCTGAACTAGGAGGGGAGAGATGAGTAGAATCCTTTGCTAGTGTGTCCTACCTAAGCTAAATTTCGCTATTTAATTAGTTGGTCTTGACGTAGAGACACGATGTGAAATGTCAAAATCTTTAACTAACCTTTTGTTTTGTTTGTCGCATTTAAGAATGGTATTTGAAAAAACATGAGAGGAACAATGAAGAAATTATGATACAGAGGACATGGCATGGGAGCTAGAATCTGAAATGATAGTAAAGTATCCTTATATATCTCTTCGGCATGCCAGGTACGTACGTAAATTTCGGGGACGAAATTTCATAAGGAGGGGAGATTATAAGACCCCGAAAATTTTAATAAATAGAATTTAATTTTCTTCTTATTATTATTTTAAACAGAAAGGTATTAAATCGATAATGATAAAGTTACTATTGAAATGTGACAATTGAGATGTCTAGTAATAACGCTAAATCACTATTCACGCGATCACTATTCACGGGGTACTATTCACGCTAAAACACTTTTACATTTTCTTCGATCTTCGAATTACGCCATAACGTTTATATAAGCTGGATACGAAAATTATACGGTATAAATACGAAAGTACTATTCATACGAATATACTATTCATTTATACAAAAAGTCAAACTGGTATGTCGGGGAATATTCCTTCTGTCGGATATAGAAAGTGATAGAAATTGGCGGCAAAACTTTAACCGATAACTGTTGAAATACCCGGTGATAAAAAGAACAGTAAAACGCGTTATTCCACAGTAGCACACGGTATTCCACAGTAGCACACGGTGTCGCACAGTGTTTTATATTATTGATTCAATAATTGATAAAGTAGCAATTGCACAATATCTTGATTCAATAATTGTTACAGTAGCATATGCATAATATTTTTATTAATTGTCACGACACAGTAACTCGTATTATTTGAAATTATTAGATTAGTTAGCATTGTTGTCAATATCTAGAAATTATGTCGAGAAAAGGGGTTATTTAATTGCGCGTCGTTTATACGGAAGACCCCCTCTTTCCTGGGAATAATCTGGTTGTCAGTATTGCGAGTATATGCTATCTGTGATATTAATACAATTAACACAATAATACAGAAAAAGGGATTTATTATGATAATGGAGTTATTTTTATAATGGTTTTATTTTTTTGATAATGGAATTATCTTTTGATAATGGAAGAAAAAAATGGATGGATGATATAAATGGAAGAAAAAATGGATGGATGATATAAATGGAAGAAAAAATGGATGGATGATATAAATGGAAGAAAAAATGGACTGGCGTGACATGATTTTGACCAAACTGTGTATTGGTATAATCATGACTTTTGGTGTTACAAACAAAGGCGTATGGTGAAAGTTCTCTTTGGCCCGTAGTGCAAAGATGAACTGGCGTTGGCATGATCATGACCGGTGATGTTACAAATAAATATCTTTGGCACGTAATGCAAAGAGAGGCTGTTGAAATTGTTGATTGGTGTTACAAATAAATATCTTTGACACGTAGTGCAAAGAGAGGCTGTTGAATATGAATTATTGATTGGTGTTACAAATAAATATCTTTGGCACGTAGTGCAAAGAGATGCTGTTGAACATGAATCATTGATTGGTGTTACAGGGACATAATATTGGTGGTGATCTTTTAACTTGTAGAAGATAGTAGATATTATAATCTACTTGACTCTTCTAATGGATTGTTCGTTCCGCTGCAGTTGTTGTTGTTGAACAAATATAATATCTTTAAATCTCTGATTTATTATTGTTGAAGACTAAAGATAATTTTTATTCTTCATTATCTTAGTCATGATATTTTCTACTAGGCTATTTGAGCTCACCCTTTTCAGTTTTGTCACATTGTTCTTCTCAAGAAAGGAAAATATAGCTGGGACTACCCGGGGAGTGGAGTAATGGTCCGAGTTATTTGTTGTCCTCATCAAGTTATAGCATAGTTTAATAATAATTGTACTGGAGACTTAAAACGTGTGTTGCCGTCTTTTTACGACATTGTAATAATTTGGGTTTGGATACTGTGGTACGATATTTGTATGGAAAGTAACAGTATGTGTGTGGTCATATTTTGCACGACAACTATTAGTTGTAAATGGGAAAATTCGTATTTGTATTTGTATTTTTGTAGAATGTTATTGGCGACTCAAAATGGGTTGTGTGGACCTATTTTGGGGGCGTCACAGTTGGTATTAGAGCTTAGGGATATGATCTCTGGCGAAGATCGGGGATCTGAACTAGGAGGGGAGAGATGAGTAGAATCCTTTGCTAGTGTGTCCTACCTAAGCTAAATTTCGCTATTTAATTAGTTGGTCTTGACGTAGAGACACGATGTGAAATGTCAAAATCTTTAACTAACCTTTTGTTTTGTTGTCGCATTTAAGAATGGTATTTGAAAAACATGAGAGGAACAATGAAGAAATTATGATACAGAGGACATGGCATGGGAGCTAGAATCTGAAATGATAGTAAAGTATCCTTATATATCTCTTCGGCATGCCAGGTACGTACGTAAATTTCGGGGACGAAATTTCATAAGGAGGGGAGATTGTAAGACCCCGAAAATTTTAATAAATAGAATTTAATTTTCTTCTTATTATTATTTTAAACAGAAAGGTATTAAATCGATAATGATAAAGTTACTATTGAAATGTGACAATTGAGATGTCTAGTAATAACGCTAAATCACTATTCACGCGATCACTATTCACGGGGTACTATTCACGCTAAAACACTTTTACATTTTCTTCGATCTTCGAATTACGTCATAACGTTTATATAAGCTGGATACGAAAATTATACGGTATAAATACGAAAGTACTATTCATACGAATATACTATTCATTTATACAAAAAGTCAAACTGGTATGTCGGGGAATATTCCTTCTGTCGGATATAGAAAGTGATAGAAATTGGCGGCAAAACTTTAACCGATAACTGTTGAAATACCCGGTGATAAAAAGAACAGTAAAACGCGTTATTCCACAGTAGCACACGGTATTCCACAGTAGCACACGGTGTCGCACAGTGTTTTATATTATTGATTCAATAATTGATAAAGTAGCAATTGCACAATATCTTGATTCAATAATTGTTACAGTAGCATATGCATAATATTTTTATTAATTGTCACGACACAGTAACTCGTATTATTTGAAATTATTAGATTAGTTAGCATTGTTGTCAATATCTAGAAATTATGTCGAGAAAATGGGTTATTTAATTGCGCGTCGTTTATACGGAAGACCCCCTCTTTCCTGGGAATAATCTGGTTGTCAGTATTGCGAGTATATGCTATCTGTGATATTAATACAATTAACATAATAATACAGAAAAAGGGATTTATTATGATAATGGAGTTATTTTTATAATGGTTTTATCTTTTTGATAATGGAATTATCTTTTGATAATGGAAGAAAAAAATGGATGGATGATATAAATGGAAGAAAAAATGGATGGATGATATAAATGGAAGAAAAAATAGATGGATGATATAAATGGAAGAAAAAATGGATGGATGATATTAAAAGAATATGCCAAGGGTATAAGAGTAATAAACCAAGAAAATTTAGGGAAAAGACTAAAATGCCCTCACCTTGATTTTCCTATAAATAGGGAGGGTTTGCTTAAGAAATTTTCACATCTCCATTGCTTATACTTTCTCTCTCTCTCTAAATTTCTCAAGTTTTCTTAGTGTGCTAGGCTATTGTGAGTATTTGTGAGAATACTAGTATTGTCCAAAGTTAGTAAACTTCATAGAAAGTAACATCCAGTTAACGAAGGTAGGGAATATCATTTCTTTCATACTCATATATAATATCATTTGCTTTCATGTTCGTAAGTGATATTATACTCATAAAGGTTGTTATTAATTCTGTATTAATTTGTGGGGATAACCTATCCGTGCGGTATGACGCATGCCTGGTGAATACCCTTTTGTATTCCTTATTACTCTGTGGGAATAACCTGTATGTACGGAGTGTCGTACCTGGTGAATACCCTTCTGTATTCATTCCTTATTACTCTGTGGGAATAACCTGTATATACGGAGTGTCGTACCTGGTGAATATCCCTTTGCATTTGTTCCTTATTAATCTGTGGGTATAACCTGTCCGTGCGGATTGACGCATGCCTGGTGAATAACCCTTCGTATTAATTACTTATTAATCTTTTGTGGAAATAATCTGTCTACGCGAATTATTGCATGACAGGTGAAAATTCATTTGCAGTTTCATCTATTCTGTTATACTCGTATAACGTATCATTTCTTTTGTACTCTTTAAGGGATATCTTTTTCTTTCACATTTCTCTATTTATGATAAGAAATCTTTGTTTGTTTCCAAAACCTTATTTTTAAATGGAGAAAATCCCTGAAAATTAGTAGAATATCCTTAATAGTTTGTGCTTCATCTAATATCTTTTCACTTGAATCTTTCTATTTCATTTTATACGTTATAGTTGAAGCATGAAATAATTTCTTGAATATCATTCTTGAATTTGACTCCACAATTTGGTCATCGTGTTGGCAATTTGGTCAATCTTTGATCCTGATTAAATTATAGAGCTTTTTTTTATCCTTAATCTCACTGTATCATTGTCATCATCCTCATCCTCATACTTAAATTGTGGTGATAGTTCTCTTTGGCCCGTAGTGAAAAGATGAACTGGCGTGACATGATTTTGACCAAACTGTGTATTGGTATAATCATGACTTTTGGTGTTACAAACAAAGGCGTATGGTGAAAGTTCTCTTTGGCCCGTAGTGCAAAGATGAACTGGCGTTGGCATGATCATGACCGGTGATGTTACAAATAAATATCTTTGGCACGTAATGCAAAGAGAGGCTGTTGAAATTGTTGATTGGTGTTACAAATAAATATCTTTGACACGTAGTGTAAAGAGAGGCTGTTGAATATGAATTATTGATTGGTGTTATAAATAAATATCTTTGGCACGTAGTGCAAAGAGATGCTGTTGTAAATGGGAAAATTCGTATTTGTATTTGTATTTTTGTAGAATGTTATTGGCGACTCAAAATGGGTTGTGTGGACCTATTTTGGGGGCGTCACAGTACTGATGTGTTAAATGTGTTCTAAGATGCTAAGATGGATGGTGAGCATATGTTTGGTAAATATAAAATATAAAATTGAAATACCTTAACTTAAAGATAAGTTTAAGGAATTCTTAAAGTGTAATATTGATACAACTAAGCTTATAACTTTTGCAATGGGAGTGATAACCAGAAATCAATTGAGAATTGAGATGAGGCTGAATGAGGGTAAATCTTGAAATGTTAACGTACGTGAATATTGTAACTAGTCATTTTATTTCTATACAAATGGAATGCGTAGGTTGTTTATTGTACGTGAATTGTAATTAGGAAAACTACGCACGAGGCAAGTTTCTTACTCTTAACCCTTTTACATTAAAAACATTACTAATCTTAAATTTACTTAACGCAAGTTCTTATTGAAGTTCATCCTTACAATTTGTGATTGTACTTTCCATCGACTTCATATAAAGGCAGACATTCTTTATATATCATTACTTGAAGCTTGGTTAATTAGAACCATTGTTGTAATACTTTGAATATACAATAGTTGTACGTTGTATATCAACACTGATATTCTACATCCTTAATTCTTAATGTAAACACTTGTTCAATTTGAATCCATTGTAAACCAAACCAGACTTACTTTGGTGCGGTGATGATTATCAAAGCTGAGATGAACAACCCTAGGTTAGGGGAACAAATGCGCAGTAGCGCTGAATGGTTGTGCACAATACATTGTACAACGGGCTGATCACCCTGAGTACGAGATGATTAGTCCTGTTATAGTTTATTAAACTGTTAAAGGTTACAACAAACTTACCTGTTAACCTCGGACAAGGTTCATGGTCTTGTGACCCTCAATATATCTTGATGTGTTATCTTTGTTCTATCGAGCTTTCAAATGTTTCTATTCTTGATTATTGTACCACAGAAAAGTTTTATCATTCAGATAAATTATTGTTGAAATGTTCATTGTTATCTTGGTGGGCACTTGTTTTGCTCACCCTTGCATACTAAACCCTTGCAGCTAAAGTTGAGAGGACAGATGAGCCGTCTACTAGCAAAGGAAAAGGAAAGATGAACAAATGATGATGACATGTTATTAGATAAAGACTTATCTACTTTTATTTATATGGTTGTGTAAACAAGACTTATTAGCTATTTATATTTCCGCATATTCAAGATGTAATAAAGGTTTAGCAAACCTGGGACATATTTTGAGACGTTATGTAACCCTTTAATGGGAGATGTTTTTATTATTCAGTTTGCTTTACTTAAACTCTTTTGTTTATGGGTAGATAGTTGTTATGTTGGATAGTGAGCACCAAATCTGAGTGGTTTGAGGTAACTCGGATTTGGGGGTGTCACAGGTTGGTATCAGAGCCGTGGGTTTAAGAACCTTAGGTGGGGAAAAACCTTAGGAATTAGCCTTTTAGAAAATTGCAAAGATATTGGTGATAAACTCTTATCGAGTGTTAGGGAATGAATTAGGGAATTCATTAAAAATAATAAAACACTCTATGTGCTTATGTGCTTAATAACCAATGTGCTCGCGAGTAATATCGATTAAGTGATTAAAATATTTTATTGTCAGGATGTTGGAGATTAGACAAACTAGTCAGCTTAGAATCGAGGAGATTCTAGTGCTGAGGGGGAATATCCCAGTGCCTGGAGACGAGGAGGCCAGAGATGTTCATGTTGTCAGCGAACAGTTGGTGACTGTGGAAGCACCTGGGCAGAGGCTGGATACTGTTCAGAAGGAGGAGGTTGTAGGGTTTCCGACAGATAAAGGCAGCGGAATTTAAAAAATTTTAAACTATTTCGAAACCCTAAAACAGGATCCATGCGAAAAACAAATTAATTCAGAGGTTTAGATTTGTTTACCGATTATCCGAGCTTAAATGGAACGATGAAATTCTGGAACGGCTTCGAATCTCCAACGCAATCCAACGGAACTGCGTCTCTACTGTATTCACACGAACGTCCCACAAATCGTCACACGATCTGCAGCAAATAGAACTCCGGTACTAGCCGCCAAGACCTGGATTTTCTCAAGTGTTGCTCTCAACTCTCTTTTCTAAAACGGCTAGGGTTTTTTATTTTGTTTCACGTATACAAGACTGCTGATATATCTGTTATATATAACGTCCAAAAGGTTAAGCAAAACCCTAATCCTATTAGAAAAAGTAAAATCTGAATTTATATATATATTATATTTTAATTAAGTCTTACTTAATTAATATACATATATATACAAATTATCCTGTTAATTTAAATTCGTAATTTAAATACTATCAATCATATTGATATATTTAAATCCTTACAATTTAAATTAATTCTCTTTTAATTACGTTCTAAGTGTGTGACCCTATAGGTTATTATTATATTGGCAATAATTTTAAAATCATATTATAAAATTATAAACAGTGAGTGGCATCTAGTAATGCATCACTGCTACCCAAATAATAATAAGATCGGTGACTCGATGCAACCTTTTCGTGACCAATGTTTCAATGTAATTTAATCCTTTTAACCTTGACATCCTAGATTAAACTCGAGCCATGGAATGTGTCATACTCTTCATAATTTAATCTGAGTTTTCTTGATCAATGAGTAGACTATATGAAACAAATCATTATTTGAGCATGGCCATGCATTTCATAGTCCTACTCAATCAAGAGGCCTATGGATATCACCTCTAATATATAGGAGGGTTAAATTCCATCTAGATCACTCATATTCCTCACACGATTCATGATGTACCCAATAATCACCTTTATTGTCCACCCTTTTAAAGGTGACATTTGATGATATCAAAGTACATAAATTCTTGTATAGTAATATAGTGATTTCAGGTCGGAGGACCATTACATCATTGTCACTATGAGAATTGCTTATGACACTTTACATAATGCTCCACGTAGAATTCTCATGATGGGTCTGTCCAGTACATTGTTCTCTAACATGTACCTATGCATTGACTTAATATCTTATATATTAATGACCAATGAGATTTGGCCATCAGTCAATCCACATACTAGTCTCAATGTATCTTTGTTGTCCCATTCTCAATGATACTCGACTAGGGACATTTAAGAGTAATGATACTTATTGTAATTATATAATCTCATGTTCAAGTCACATACTTGAAGCTATATAATTTGTATCATTATTCTATGGACTTTTATTATGTTAACATTTATATAACACAGTAAATGAAACCATAATAAAATAATTCATTTATTCAATCAAATATCAAAAAAAATGTTAAGCAATTACATTAAATAATTGGCCTCTAGGGCATAAACTCTAACAGAGGTCGATGAGGAGGATCCCGAGGAGTTGATGTACGACCAATTATACGATGAAAATGTAGAACTTCGGGAACAACTCAGAGTCTTGGAGGAAGTGTCAGAGTCACGCCGAGTTACTATCGAGGAGAAGAATGAAGAGATTTACGATTTAGAAGTACGATTAGGAGATGTAGAATGGAAATTGGTTCACTCGGAGGGTCAACAGGAGCAACTGTTGGAAGAGAATGAGAAGGTGAAGACAGAGAATGTGGAAGTGAAGATTATAAATGGAAAACTAAAAACTGAGAATGATGAGCTGAAGACTGAGAACGGGCAATTAAAGATTTTGATGGAGGAAATGAAAGATGCTTTGAGGGAGGAAACTGCTAATTGCATAAGGGCTGAAGACGCTCACATTAGGATTTCTTAACGCTTGGATCGTGCTGAATGAGAGGTTCATGCAAAAAAGTTCAAAATAGATGACATGGAGTATATTTTCCATACATTGATGGATAGGGCTCAAGATCGGGTTTATTATTACCCAACTCAGTTAGAGGATCATCCGAGGTTTGTGGATCGCCGAACTGTGTTTCGCATCATGGAGCAAGAACGTGAGGAGGCTGTGCTCCGAGGATTGTCTTCCTAAGTTGTTAGAGAAATAATATTATAATAAGTATTTTAAGTATAAATCCCCGCTTATATAAATAATGGGATAAGGCGTTAGTGATGAAATTCTGAAGTTGTTATTTCAGAAAAATGATGTAAATAGTACCATGCTATCTTTTGAGTTTGAGAATAAATAAATAAAGAAGTTAATTGAAATTGTTATGTGTTAAGTTTCTACTTTTGAATATTTAAGTTAAGTTTTTAATTAAGTTATAAGTACTTAAGAAATTTAGCAATTGTCTAAAAAGCGTTGTTTTAAACAGAATTATGCCACCAAGAAGAGCTGGACGACCCCATCAACAACCACCCCCTGAGGGGTCTACTAACAACAATAACGATAATCCACCCGATGCTAACCCAGTTCAGCAACTAGTGAACCTTTTGACTGGAGCTTTTGCGAATCAACTGCAAGCTCAAGCTATGACCTTTAATGACTTTAAGGCCGTGGGACCCCCTGAGTTTAAAGGAACGATGAATCCGATATAAGCCCAAACCTGGGTAATGGAAATGGAAAAAGTTTTTGATGTCGCTAGGGTTGGGAATGATCAGAAGACTGCCTTTGCGACTTTCATGTTAAAGTCGGAAGCCAGTTACTAGTGGCAAGCCAACAAGACGAGAGCGGGAGAAGGTGTCATACCGTGGGATCGGTTTAAGGAAATGTTCTTCGAAATGTACTTTCCGGCTAGTTCACAGAACCAGATGGAGGTTCAGTTTCTCGAGCTTAAACAAGGACCGATGACAGTGCCAGAATATGCGGCGAGATTCATTGAATTGGCGAGGTTTGCCCCATACCAAGTTAATACGGATGGGAGAAAGGCTAGACGATTTGAGCAAGGGTTGAAGCCTTGGCTTTATAGTAAGGTTTCTATGTTTTAACTCAACACATTTTCGGCAGTGTTGGAAAAAGCAATAATAGCTGAGGGAGGGAGTGATGCGCTGAACAAATACAATCAGGAGCAGAAAAAGAAGAGGAATGAGACTGAGAATAAGCCGAGTGGTAGCAGCGGAGGAGGAAACCAGACGCGAAAATGGAACGATGGTGGTTCTATTGGAAGTCAGCAGAGTAACCAGAAGAAGAAAACCGAGGCTTGTGCAACGTGCGGGAATCACACGGGCGTGTGTTTGAAAGGAAAGAGAGTTTGTTACAACTGTGGGCAAGAGGGCCATATTGCTCCAAATTGTACTGCCCCAAAGAAGGGTGCCTGTTTTACGTATGGATCAAAAGACCATCTTGCTCGTGACTGTCCGACGAAGGCTACCAGTGGAGGAAGTGGAGGCAAAGGAAACAACAGTGGAGGTGCATTAACTATTTCTGGGCCAACTACAGCAAATCGCTCGACTACTCGCACTTTTATTATGACGGTCCAGGATGCGGTTCAATCCAATGAGGTGGTGGCAGGTATCCTACCAGTAAATAATTTGAATGCATATGTACTTTTTGATTCGGGTGCAACTTGTTTTTTCATTTCTGATGATTTTGCTGGGAAGCTGGAGTTACCTCGAGAAGAGTTAGACTTTCCCTTAAACATAGAGATTGCCAATAGGGAAGTGGTACCTGTTAGGTATGTGTACAAACATTGCGAGGTAGATATTTATGGACATATGATGACAGTACATCTTATTCCGATTAAACTTGGGGAATTTGACGTTATTCTAGGAATGGATTGGTTGTATAACTATGGGGCGATTATAGATTGCCAAAAGAAGTCTGTAAACCTTAAGACTTCGTCTAAGGTAGTATTTTATGGTAGCAAATTGCCAAGGCAAACGACTTGTCTAACGATTATGCAGACCAGGAAGTTACTAAAGCAAGGATGTGTAGGGTATTTAGCTCATGTGGTAGATACTCGAAAGATTGGTGCAAAATTGGAAGAAATACTAGTGGTAAGGGACTTTGTGGATGTTTTTTCGGATGATTTGTCGGGATTACCTCCAGATAGAGAGATTGAATTCGTTATCGATTTAGTACCCGGGACTACGCCTATATCAAAAGCTCCGTATCGAATGGCTTCGGTGGAGATGAAGGAGTTAATGGTGCAATTGCAAGAACTACTAGACAAGAAGTACATTCAACCGAGTGTTTCACCATGGGGAGCGCCGGTATTATTTGTCAAGAAGAAAGATGGTTCAATGTGCCTTTGCATAGATTATCGTGAATTGAATAAGGTTACAATCAAGAATAAATACCCGTTATCGAGAATTAACGATCTATTCGATCAATTGAAGGGTGCTACTCATTTTTCAAAGATAGACTTAAGAAGTGGTTACCATCAGCTGAAAGTGAGAAAGGAGGATGTTCCGAAGACGGCGTTCAGAACTCGTTACAGTCACTACGAGTTTCTGGTCATGTCATTTAGTCTAACGAATGCACATGCGGCAGTCATGGACTTAATGAATAGGGTGTTTAAACCGTTTCTAGATACGTTCGTGGTGGTGTTTATCGACGATATTTTGGTGTATTCTAAATCACGAGAAGACTATGTGGAGCATCTAAGACTAACTTTGGAGGTATTACGAAAAGAGAAGCTTTATGCAAAGGTTTCAAAATGTGAGTTTTGGTTGGATCGTGTTCAATTTCTCGGACATGTAATTGATAAGGATGGGATTTCGGTTGATCCGGCTAAAGTGGAAGCTGTAATAAATTGGGAACAACCGAGGACACCGTCTGAAGTGAGGAGTTTCTTAGGTTTGGCAGGATATTATCGACGGTTTATACAGGATTTTTCTAGAATCGCTACTCCATTGACAAATTTGACTAGGAAAGCGGTTAAGTTTATTTGGTCGGAGAAGTGCGAGGAAAGTTTTCAAGAGTTAAAAAAGAGGTTAAGTACGGCGCCTGTATTATCTTTGCCAGATAGTACAGGAAATTTTGTGGTTTACAGTGACGCGTCGTATAAGGGCCTTGGTTATGTGCTTATGCAGAACGGCAAGGTTATTGCGTACGCCTCAAGACAACTGAAAGATTATGAGAAGGGCTACCCAACGCATGACTTAGAATTGGCAGCAGTGGTGTTTGCTCTTAAGATATGGAGGCACTATCTTTACGGTGAGAAGTGCGAGATTTACATGGATCATAAGAGTCTCAAGTACATTTTTACACAGAAGGACCTTAACATGCGTCAGAGGCGATGGTTAGAGCTGATTAAAGATTACGACTGCAAAATTCTCTATCATCCAGGAAAAGCGAATGTCGTTGCTGATGCATTAAGCAGGAAGGGTCGAGAGAAACTTATGTTGTTGACTGCTCAAGAGGAACTTGTTAAACAAATGGCGAAGTTGGAATTAAAAGTGAAATGTCGGCATGAATCAAAGGAGAAGTTGTTTCAGGTAGAGGTTCGTCCGATATTGCTGGACCGAATCAAAGAAGCTCAACTTCAAGATGCAGAGTGTGAGAAGATTAAGAAGGAAGTCTCTGAGGGACAAGGTGAAAAGTTCAATATTGATGCCGAGGGATTACTCAGATTTGAGCATCGAATTTGGGTTCCGTTGGTACAAGATATTAGAAGAGAGATTTTAGACGAAGCTCACAATACACGTTACTCAGTTCACCCAGGGAATACAAAAATGTATCAGGATCTTCGACAGCATTATTGGTGGTCAGGAATGAAGTGTCATGTGGTAGAATATGTTGCCAGGTGTTTGACATGTCAGAAAGTGAAAGCCGAACATCAGAGACCCAGTGGTTTGTTGCAGCCGTTAGAAATACCAGAGTGGAAGTAGGAACACATAACGATGGATTTTGTGGTAGGCTTGCCGACTACACAGAAAGGTTTTGATGTGGTTTGGGTAATTGTAGACAGACTAATGAAATCAGCGCATTTCTTACCAATAAAGATTAGTTCAATCTAGACCAGTTGGCAAAATTATACATCAAAGAAATTATTTCGCGACATGGTGTCCCTGTGTCTATTGTATCTGATCGAGATCCGAGGTTTACGTCAAATTTTTGGAAGCGTCTGCAAGAATGCTTAGGAACTCAGTTGAGAATGAGGAATGCGTATCATCCTCAAACTGATGGACAGAGCGAAAGAACGATTCAAACCTTGGAAGATATGTTGCGTGCCTGTGTCATGGATTTCAAGGGAAGCTGGGATGATCATTTACCATTGGTCGAGTTTGCTTACAACAACAGTTACCACGCGAATATTGGCATGCCACCATATGAAACATTGTATGGACGGAAATGTCGAACTCCACTATGTTGGAACGAGGTTAGTGAAAGGAAACTGCTAGGACCGGAATTGGTACACCAAACTGCAGAAGTCGTGAAAGTTATAAAAGCGCGATATTAGCTGCTCAGGACAGACAAAGGAAGTATGCCGATCAACATCGTCAAAATCGCGAATTTGAGGTGGGAAGTTTCGTTTTTTTGAAAGTTTTACCCTGGAAAGGGAAAATTCGCTTTGTCAAGAAGGGTAAGCTTAGTCCAAGATTTATTGGTCCTTTTGAAGTACTGAGACGAGTTGGTGAGGTGGCTTATGAGGTAGCTCTACCTTCAGAGCTGGTGCATATTCACAATGTATTCCATGTATCTATTTTAAGGCCTTATAAATCAGACTATAAACATGTGATCCAATATGAACCTATACAGTTTGAGAAAGACCTCACTTATGAGGAAGTTCTACTTCAGATAGTAGACAGAAAAGAACAGGTTCTCAGGAATAAGGTGATACCTTTTGTTAAGGTTAAATGGAGAAACCATAATGCTGATGAAGCTACGTGGGAACTAGAAGCTGATATGATGAAGAATTATCCTGAGTTGTTTGTTTAGTCCTAGTTCTATGATTCTGAGGACAGAATCCTTGTAAGGAGGGAAGGATGTAACGAATGTGAATTTTGTAAATGATTTAAAATATTTATTGAGTTAATAAATATTTTAACTGATTTATTTATGGAGTGAAAAAATAATATTTATTGCTATATGTGAATATGTTATTTAAAGTTGTGTTAGATAATCTATATTTTAGTGTGTGATTTTGTTACACTAGATAGTAATATTCTAATTTAATTAAAATAATTAAATTAAGAGGTTAAATGATTTGGGAATAAAGGGATTTATTAAATAAAATTTATTAAGCAAATTTATAATAATTTTGTTGTTAAAATCTGAATTGAATTTATTAATAATTGAGTTTAATTAGAATTTAAACAAGTGTGACGTAATAACTTTATAATAAGAAAATATAAAAAAATAATTTAGTAGTTGTTAAATGAGTTTTACCAAACATGGCCTTATGGCCTTTGGTTTACTAAAACTGACAAAACCTTTTGGTTTTGTTTAACTGATAAACCATATCAGTTTTCTTTTACGTGTTTTATATGGCCAAGCTTGTATCACAGTGTGTTGAGAGAAGGAGAGTTAGTCTCTGTGGAAATTGAAAGAAGAAAAGAGGGTCTTAGAACAATTTCAATCATCTATACAAGCCTAAATAAGGATTTGAGGTAATAATTTAGTTTTTTGTTCTTAACTTTTTGTGTTCTTAAGTTTTGTTAAATTAGAGTTTTAATTGGTGAATTTGTGAAGGATTGTTATAAGAATATGTTGGAAGGTGTTTATAATTCGTGATATGTAAGTTATAAACGATTTTCAGAAATTAGATTGTTATAAAACAAGTTTGAGAATGAAGAAAATTGGGTTTTTGTTAATATGTATGTTTTGGTCTACTTTAGGTTTAAAATTAGTGTTCAATTCATGTATTGATCTGCAAATTGATTGTAGTTTATGAAACTACGTTTAATAACGAAAACAATGCAAGTGTTGTGGATTGATTTGGTTAAAAATTGAGTAAATGGTGAATTGTTTCACTAAATGTATGAGTTTTTGGAAAAACTGGAAAAAAAATTGATGTAATCCTTTGAGTTTTGTAGTTTTGGTTGTTTTGGGTTGTTAGAATTGGTATATAGATGTTTAGTATTGATTCTAAGAAGTTGGTGTTATTTGGGTATGCTTGAAATTGGTATTTGATGCTTTAAAATTCGTGTTTTGGGTTGAGAATTCTACAGTTCACGAACTGCAGAATCTGGAATTCAGGGCTACCGCCCCGGCGGTATAAGTATGCTAGGTTTACCACCCCAGCGGTGTTGTCGCCCCGACGGTCTGTTTGTACTAGAATTATCGCCCCGGCGGGAATTTTGTGTAGGATTCTACCGCCCCGGCGGCAGAAGCAGAAAAGTCACAGTTTTGTTTTTTTTTTTCTTTTCTTTCATTAATATTATGTTTTCTAAATATGTTTAAAGCTTGTACTGATGTGTTAAATGTGTTCTAAGATGCTAAGATGGATGGTGAGCATATGTTTGGTAAATATAAAATATAAAATTGAAATACCTTAACTTAAAGATAAGTTTTAGGAATTCTTAAAGTGTAATATTGATACAACTAAGCTTATAACTTCTGCAATGGGAGTGATAATCAGAAATCAGTTGAGAATTGAGATGAGGCTGAATGAGGGTAAATCTTAAAATGTTAACGTACGTGAATATTGTAACTAATCATTTTATTTCTATACAAATGGAACGCGTAGGTTGTTTATTGTACGTGAATTGTAATTAGGAAAACTACGCACGAGACAAGTTTCTTACTTTTAACCCTTTTACATTAAAAACATTACTAATCTTAAATTTACTTAACGCAATTTCTTATTGAAGTTCATCCTTACAATTTGTGAGTGTGCTTTCCGTCGACTTCATATAAAGGCAGACATTCTTTATATATCATTACTTGAAGCTTGGTTAATTAGAACTATTGTTGTATTACTTTGAATATACAATAGTTGTACGTTGTATATCGACACTGATATTCTACATTCTTAATTCTTAATGTAAACACTTGTTCAATTTGAATCCATTGTAAACCAAACCAGACTTACTTTGGTGCGGTGATGATTATCAAAGCTGAGATGAACAACTCTAGGTTAGAGGAACAAATGCGCAGTAGCGCTGAATGGTTGTGCACAATACATTGTATAACGGGCTGATCACCCTAAGTACGAGATGATTAGTCCTGTTATAGTTTATTAAACTGTTAAAGGTTACAACAAACTTACCTGTTAACCTCGGACAAGGTTCATGGTCTTGTGACCCTCAGTATATCTTGATGTGCTATCTTTGTTCTCGAGCTTTCAAATGTTTCCATTCTTGATTATTGTACCACAGAAAAGTTTTATCATTCAGATAAATTATTGTTGAAATGTTCATTGTTATCTTGGTGGGCACTTGTTTTGCTCACCCTTGCATACTAAACCCTTGCAGCTAAAGCTGAGAGGACAGATGAGCCGTCTACTAGCAAAGGAAAAGGAAAGATGAACAAATGATGATGACATGTTATTAGATAAAGACTTATCTACTTTTATTTATATGGTTGTGTAAACAAGACTTATTAGCTATTTATATTTCCGCATATTCAAGATGTAATAAAGGTTTAGCAAACCTGGGACATATTTTGAGACGTTATGTAACCCTTTAATGGGAGATGTTATTATTATTTAGTTTGCTTTACTTAAACTCTTTTGTTTATGGGTAGATAGTTGTTATGTTGGATAGTGAGCACCAAATCTAAGTGGTTTGAGGTAACCCGGATTTGGAGGTGTCACAGAAGCAATTGAAAAGCCAAAGGCTATGTTGCTAAAGAAGTGGATCAATTATGGCAATGGGCAAATCAAAGTAGTATCAATGACTATAGAAGATTTACTCAACAATTTTCAAGAAATTGAACTAGATCGAACCATTGTGCTTTACGATTCTAAAATCAACAATTGACATGGTTCTACCCATGGATGCCCTGGTTAAAGGCCATTTTACTTGTAGATGAGAGCTTCATCAGCTGGTCTTATTCACACTTTCCCAATATAAAGATGATCTCTTAGAACTTCCCAAGGGTTCAATCTTTTCCAGCTGATCAAGAACTCCCAACATTTCAAAGTTTACCGTCATGCTCCAGGTATATACATTCCATACTATCTTTTGAAAAACCTTGATAAAGGTACAACCAAGGCCAAAACCATAGAGCCAATGGTCGTAGAGCCCTCGAATTCTACGACTGCAGGAATACAGTCTTACCCAAATAATCCTAACCTTCTCACATCAAGCTTCACCACTGATATACCCACTGACATCCCTTCTTCATCAAACAAAGATTTCTTTGATATTGTCACCGCTCTTGAAAACATTTACAAGAGTGAGAAACCCAAGCCAACTACCCCAATCCTAGAAGATCACTTGATTGATCAAGAATTGGTGAAAAACTCAGAAGAGTTGCTTAGAAACATTTCCTCAGTTACTACTGCAACAAAGGATATGCCTGGAGGTGAAGAGAATGAATTCTACAGAAAGCTGCAAGCATCATTTACAGATATGTCGATCAAGCTTCATCAAAGAGATCAGATATATCTAAAGTCCATTAAGAAGCAGAAGAACGAAGCACTACAACTCCAGAAGAAGAATGAGAGATCTATTAAATCTCTCTCAGAGAAAGTGGATAATCTCAATCAGTCTCTCTCTCAACTAATGGAAATCAACCAACAGGAGCTTAAAACAGAAGTCGAAAGCTCTTCCTACTTAGTTGAACAGCTCATTACTCATGTTCAGTACCTCTCCCAAATGATTGATGACAAAAAGGGGGAGAAAAAGAAGAAGCATAAAAAAGAGGAGCAGTGGTACTAGTTAATGGAAGCTGACTCAGCCATCACTATCAGACTTCATGGAGTAAAATATTTATTTATACAATAGAAAGTCTGCAGTAAAGTCCAATGGGAAGATTTGTAACAGGAAGCTATCAACGGCAAGATTCCAACAGTAAAACTATGAAGGAATCTATAAGAGACAAACAACATCAAGATTACAAGGTGTGGAAAAACGGGAGCAAGAACACTGATTGAACACATCTTTTGAAGCTTCACCTATGTATGCCGAAGTGCTGACATATGACCTAAGAGTCGAATGACCAAGAAGCCTAGATCAAGAATGGCAAGAACTGAAGGCAAATCTCGAGAGCAACTCTATGATCAACTATAAACATCGTGCGCTAGCAAGATGAAGAACAGAACGAGTTCTGTATACTAGACAATTAGTGTTCATAATTGCCAAGCTCAAGAATACATCAAGCATATTTGAAGAGTTTAAGCAGTACATCAAGGGTGGTCATTTGCATCTGCTAAATACCAGAATGGGAAGAGCATCAACGACCAAAGTCAGTAGCATTCAAAAGTTAATCACGAGTAGCTGCTAAGTACCAGAAGATGAAGAAGCTTAAAGTTCATCTTAGCAGTTCAAACCAACAACCATCAACCAACTAAAGAGGGTCTTTGGGTCCTTGTCTTAAGTGATTAAACACTTCAAGTCTACTAGGCTTAGAAAGAGGGTCTTCGGGTCCTTGTTTTAATGTGACTAAACACTTCAAGTCTGCTGGGCTTGGAGTGAGAGGGTCGAAGGATCCTTGTCTGAGGGACTAAAAATAACTCAAGTCTGCTGGACTTGAGGGGGGCGCAGTGTCCTTGTCTTTGTGACTAAAACATTTAATGGATTTCCTACTTGTTGAAATAAGTGGAGTAGGAGTTGTTTAGTCCCCGAACCACTTAAAACCTCTTGTGTTATTTACTTTATGTCATTTACATTATGCACAATAACTGCTATATCTGCTTTCAGCCATATCGTAGATCTAATCATAGAACTTAGATTATCTTTGTATCTTTGAAGGGATTCTTAAAGTTTATTCGCTGTGCATGAATTGATTCTGTTAAATTTTAACTGATATACTTTCGTAATAAAACGAAAAAAGTTTTAAAGGATATATTCAACCCCCCACTTCTAGATCTCTATTGTGTCTCAGGGAACTAACATATATATATATATATATATATATATATATATATATATAATATTAAATATAAATGCATTTGCAATACTCTCAATTTCCTAGTAGTATTCTAAAATGTTGAATTATTATTTTTTTGACCCCTCCCCCTTTCGATAAGAAATTGAATACTTGTTTGATATTCGAATAAGCTGACGTAATTCAAAATTGAATAAGAGAAGGGAAAAATTTGAAATGCCACATTCGAAAGAAAAAATAAAATACAAAAAGTACAAAATTTTAAATAAAATTCGAAAATAGTATAAAAGTGTAAGGCTAAATGATAACTTCTTATTTTCTTTTTAATTTTATTTGTGTATGTTCAATAATGATATTTTAAGACATATGTCACAAATTTAATATTATACAAAAGAAATAATTGTTTAGGCAAGATAATCTCATCCTAGACACTCACAAAGACTTGCCTATAAAACTAGAGATGCACAAAAGGACCGAAGATCGAAAATTCGAAGCAAATGAGATTAAAAAAGCCTAAAAAAGCTTGGATTGGTCTAGGACCCGTTAGGATTAAAGACAGGCCTGAAACTGGATCGGTTTGGGGATTGAATTGGCTTGGAGACCGTTAAGGATTGAAGAGTACTGAACCGAAATAGACTTAAAGGCCGAACTAATCAGGCTTGTTGTGACGCCCCCAAATTCGGGTACTTGAAACCTGTATTTAGTGCAACACGATACTATTCATCCAACCTGTTATTACCGATATTCAAATCAAAATAAGTCATTACATCAAGTTTAAACTAGTCTAACCCAGGTTCGCAGACTTTTAAGTACTTCATAATTACACGATAGATAATGCATTATCACATTACAAAATTATAACTATTACAAACAACGCTTTCCAACTACTCATTTAGCTTCCCTTTGCCTTTGTCCTTACCGGACCCTTCTGTATGATCCTGCCTAGCTGAAAATATTTAATTTCAAACCAAAATGAACATTCAATTGCTCAGCAATAATAAATAATAAAACAATATATATCGGAATTAAACATTTTCATTGAAGAATACTTCTACAACGAAACAGCAGTTATGAAGTCATTGAATCCATTATGAATACAAAACTTTTCGTTTATTATATTTGAAATGACATACTGACTAATCATGTTGAGCGGTCACAAGACTAAGAATTTTGTTTTTCATACTTTTGAAAAGGTCTAACAATAATTCAACTATAAACCGTCTTAGCTTACGGGCACGGTGGTGATCAGCCCTTTATGCCCTGCGTTGATCAACACTACTTGCGTTATTGTCACTGTCTTTCGGCACAATTAAAAGTTTTCCCAAATAAGGGATGTTCGTCTCAGACTTGAATTCCATACCAAAACAATTTGGTTGGAACGCTTTATCTAATCTCAATAATATTTCAAGACTTGCAATGGATAATGAAGAATTATTTTACTCTAGTCTAGCTGAAACAATAGTATAGACTAGGACTGAAAGATATTTCTTATATCAAAGCTTATCAATAAATACATCGAATATAATTAGGAAACTTGAAATGAATTAGAATACTTGCATTCAATGTATAAATCGAATGAAGTTAAAGAATTTGCAACGAGTTAGGATACTTGCGAAATCAAAGCTCCTCTTGCATATTATAAAAGTAATGCATAATATTGAGATATTTGCCTTGCTCGATGATTATAGCTATAGTTTTTCTTAACTTCTCTTCACAAATCCTACATAATTGCGATCACATATACACACATTAGCTATACATTTATGTCACATAACATGTATGGCTATATATTAAACAATCACATAATCCAAATTCGTTGTTTTTCATTAACTAATCACCTTTATTTTTCTTTTGAAAATCTTTTGTATTTGTTTAGAATATTTAAGACTTTTGTTTGCTCTAATTGTTTTATGCTCAAAAAGCTTTGACATTGGCTTTAGAATATCAAGACGTTATATCTTTGATTTTCAAACTATCTATGATCCATTTCGCGGACATTCTATATCTTTATTAGTAAACTTAAAAGTTATATAACATATTCGCGATTTATTTCGCGTATGCATAACTCATCTTCCAATTAGAATCTTTTTGAAACTTTTATTTGACATAATATTTCAAAATGGCTTTTGAAATCTATTACGTTTTTAATTTATAAACCATTTATAACCCATTACATGGATATCTTGTACCTTTATATTTAAACTTGAGTTTACATAGTGTATTCATAGTTTCTTTTGCGCATTGAACGAATTTATAATTTATATAGATACTATACAATTCCATACATTCGTATTAATTCATTACATGGACGTTTCATTCCTTTATACGTAAATTTGAGGTTACATAGCGTATACGTAATTTATTTTACGTATTGAGCATATTTATAATTATAATTTATATAGATAAACTATATCTACTATATATTTTATACATTAGTATTAGCCTATTTCTATTTCATTTCCATGAGCTAAATTGGCAAAACCCACAAGAACGCATCGCCAAAAATTTAAACAGTCCATAACTAGGCATGGCCTAGCTGCTGCTGCTGTGCGTACTGCTGCTTCTGTGCGTACTGCTGCTATGCGCTGCCAGGCTTGGCCTGGCCAGCCTAGTGACGCAGCCGCGCAGTCCACTTTTCTATTTTCTAATTCCCAATCCGTTATTCGATTTTCACGAATTTTAAATATGTTATACATGGCATACCAGACTATTTTAAAAAAATACTAGTCACCCATTTCAGGTCCGATAATCAGTCCGAATAGCGCGTCAAAAAATAGGCGCGCACACTAATTTTTAAGTTTTTATTTTTCGTTTAAAACGCGTTTCGTCAAGGTTTAATTCCACGAGGCTATTAAATTAGTTCTAGTTAGGATATACGAACTTAACTTGGGTCTCGGCTTCGCGAAATTTTGGGATTCTAGCCAAAATGGCTCTTTTAGGCCATTACACGAACATATCGCTCGCGGTATTTTTATGGACTGATTTCTAAGGGTTTGGTTTACGTTTTAATCCCATTTTTTCCACTCTTATAGTTCCACACAACAACAACTAGTCTCCGTGGCTCTACCTCAGTCCACAACAACCAATTTGCATCACAAAACATATATAACTCACTAATTAACAAACTAATTAGTACACTAGTTTTTCAAAATTCCATTTCTTATGATTCTAACATAATCAATATGCAACATCCCAATTTCCATTGCTTATACAATATACATATATTCAATACCCAGTCAAAACCGATTTACCAATTAAATTTGTTCATTATTCTCATTTTTAAACTATCTAACTTTCATATGCTAACTAACTTTCATATACAAAATCATAACGTAAATAATTTATTTTACCTTATGCTTGCTTGATTATAGCTTTTAATTCTCCTTCTTTAGCTTCGTTCCTTGTTCTAACCGAACCAAATGGAATTAAATTGAGAGGGGAGGGGGTCGATTGGACTTGGCTGGACAGGGAGTTGGGCTCGGCAGGGAACTGGGCAGGGGAGAAGGTGTCGGGTAGAGGAGAAGAGAGAGCAAGAGAATTTGATGTATGCCTAACCTTCCTTAGCTTGCTTAGTGTCCCATGATGATTTAATAAATTAACAGCTCTTGCTTATCATTTGATTACTCAACCTTATATATTACACCTCCTACTTAGTTTTCTAATACTCAGCACGCTTATATTACATACATTCACTTATAATTACATACTTACATATATTATATTCCATACTTACACTACATGCATATATATGTATATTCATAACACATATATTACATATATATTATTAATACATATTCCAATTAATGTATTAAATTAATTAATTCTTCCAATAAAAATAAAATTAATACATTAAATAAAATAACATATTTAATGTAACGAACCAAATATATTAAAAATAATTAATATTAAATTAATCATTTTAATTCATTTACTTAACGTAACGGATTAATTAAAATAATTAATATTTAATTAATTATTTTAATCTACTTATTCAATATATACAACAATTTTGAATAATTAAATTAATCATTTCATTCGTTCCGTAAATTGTTTTCAAATAATTTAAATATATATATATATATATATATATATATATTAAATATAAATTTAATATATTTTATCCATTACTTACATTATAACTTTAATTCACAACTTGTCGCCAATATACATATTATTTATATATTGGACCTTACATTATTAATATACATGCATTTAACATAATATTAAATATTATGCTATTATTCATGTTATACATTATTATTATAACACAAATATAACTATCATTATTAATTAAATAAATTTCGTTGTTTAACTAATAAAACTAAACATCTTAACACATAAAATTTTAATTAATGAATTCTTATTCATTTCATTTTGTAGCAAATTTAAGGTAACGTATTTAATAGTGTTAATTTAACTATTAAATATAATCTTTTGAATAAATGCATATTCTCTACATTTATTTACTCCTTTAAACATTCACACCAAAATCACATAATTCACATCACATAGACATTTATGCATTCAAACGCGTCATACTTCAATTTATACATTAAATAAAATATATAACTTAATATATTTTATTGATAATAATTTTCGAAAAACTTTGGATGGTCACATTCTTCCCTCCTTACAAAGATTTCGTCCCCGGAATCATAAAACAAATTATACAAACAAATGGGGGTAGTTTTTCTTCATCTTTTCTTCGAGCTCCCACATTGCTTTTTTTTTGGCACTGTGGTTCCTCCATATAATCTGTACTAACGGTATTATCTTGGTTCTTAGGACTTGTTTTTTCCTATCAATTATTCAAATAAGAAAACCTTTATACTTTAAACTTTCTTAGTCTGAATAAGTTCATATGCAATTATATAATTATAATTTGCTTATATGGCCATAATATCAATACAGGTAACATATTATGATTGTGCTGTTTCGTAAGTTACCTTTTCCTTTTTTAAGATAAAACCTTCCTTTTGTCAATAATGATCAATGTGATCAGCGTATTTCATTTGTCGGTCTTGAACTACTACAAGTTTTGACTTTATTACGTTAATGATTTTCGCAAGTTGCTACACCAATTCTAGTTTCAGCACAGTGTCATTCGACAATTCCTTTCGTACGAAGCTTCATAGGATGACGTGGTTATACTCGCGTGATAATTATTAATATATGTAAACTTTACTAGAAGTGAGATAAGTATAAATTTATAACAATCTTCTATTGACTGAATCGTTTCATCGTTCTGCTCGTACAATTTGAGGATGATACATCGTATTCAACCTTAGCTGCGCTTCCATTTGCTTTTGCATGTTCTTCTAAAAATTTAACGCGTAGCGCGAATCCTGATTCGACACGATCGAAACTGATACTCCATGTTTTGAGAAGATTTCTTTAGTATAGAATCTAGCTAATCGGTATAAATTATTCTTTTATCTTAATTGGAAAGAAATATGCCGATTTTATTAAATAATCTATTATAAATCATATAGCGCGTTATCCTTTCTTTGTAACTGCAAATACTACCACGAAATCTATCGCGATATGCATTCATTTCCTTTCAATAAATTTGTATAGAACTTAATTGCCTCCTTCAATTTTTTTTAACATCCCTTTTATTAACGGTTTATATATAACCTATTCCTCTTCTACAATTTTTTTCTTTATTAAGGGGTTTTTTTTAATAAAATATTTACTCTTATTTAATATTTCATTAACTATCTCAAGGCATTTTAACTTTCACATACTAACATATACTCATCACAAAGCATACTTAAGAAATATTTTCATTAATATGCTACTTAAAATTTACATCTGATAACTTTTACTATTTACATTCCTTATCCCTCGATTACATACAAAACGATGGGATTTATATAATTATCCCACAACTTATACAAAAGTTGGGACTTACAATAGATATCCCGCTTACTTATATAAAAGCTGGGATTTACCCACTACACACTCATACATACATATTATCTATAATATCTTATCCATAGAATATTTGTGACGCCCCTAAATCCGGGTTACCTCAAACCACACAGATTTGGTGCTCACTATCCATATACAATCACTAACTACCCATAAACAAAAGGTTTTAAGTAAAGCAAACTGAATAATAAACAAAAGAAATATCTCCCATAAAAGGGTTACATAGCTTTTCAAAATAAGTCTCAGGTTCTCAAACCTTTATTACATCTCTTAAAACGCGGAAATATAAATAAATAGCTAATAAGTCTTAGTTACACAACCACATAAGTAAAAATAAACAAGTCTTCTTATAATAGTAAAACATCGTCATTTGTTCATTTTTCCTTTTCCTTTGCTAGTAGACGGCTCATCTGTCTTCTCAGCTTTAGCTGCAAGGGTTTAGTATGCAAGGGTGAGCAAAACAAATGTCCACCAAGATAACAATGAACTTTTCAACAAATAACTTATCTGTATGGTGTAATTTCATGTTGATAATAATCAAGAATGGAAACATCTGAAAGCTCAATAGAACAAAATAGAACATTAAGATATACTGAGGGTCGCAAGACCACGAACCATGCCCTAGGTTAACAGATAAGTTTGTTGTAACCTTTAACAGTTTAATAAACTATAACTGGACTAACCATCTCGTACTCAGGGTGATCAGCCCATTGTACAATGTATTGTGCACAACCATTCAATGCTTTCGCGTAAGTATTCCCTTATACTAGGGTTGTTCTTCTCAGTTTTTGTCATCCAAGAACTCATTTCAACAAAATAAAAATTAAACAACTTAGATTATGATCAAAGATCAACAACAGTGATATACAATGATATAGATTTTGTATATCCAAGATATTAGAATAATGACTTTAATTAACTTGAGCTTTGAATAACAAAAATCCAAAAGTCAGAAGTTTAAGACATGCAATGATAACTTGCTAAATGAGAAAGTAGGATTTAGAAGCTTGCATAAACTGAAATCAAGTTAAGATAAAGAAGCTTGCGTTAAGTAAATTTAAGATTGGAAACATGTTTAGTGTGAAAGAGTTGAGAATAAGAAACTTGCCTCGTGCGTAGCTTTCCTAATTACAAACCACGTATAATAAACAACCTACATATTCCGTTTGTATAGCAACAAAAATGATTAGTTAGAATATTCACGTACATTAACACTCCAATCCTCATCTCAATTTCCAATTAACTACTGATTATCAATTCTATTTCAGAAGCTACAAGCTTAACTACAACGATATTACACTTTAAGAATCTCCAAAACTTATATTTAAGCTAAGGTATATTAACTTATATTTAATCATCATCAATTATCCACTTAGAATCCATCATAACATCTTGGTATTCATTTATTATATTAATTTAAGTTTTAATCTTGCATAAAGTGACATATCGTAACTACCAAGAAAAGAAAAAAAAACAAAAATAACTTTTCTAGCAATGAGCTCGCCGGGGCTAGAATTTTCTTTACAATTTTCTCGCCGGGGCGAGAATTTTCTTTACAATTTTCTCGTCGGGGTGAGAAAATGTAGTTCATTTATCTCGCCGGGGCGAGGAACTCGACTGCCATCTCCCACAGTTCGCGAACCAGCGAAACCCAGACCAAATTTTCCAAATTCTATCATCAAACTCACAATTTAAACACACCCAGACATCAAACATGGTGTAAGGCAGCTACCCAACATGTTTCTAACAATTCTAACTATTATAAAACACATAATCAACCAATTAAAATCCAAAATTTCACTGATAAAACAAAATATTCATATTTTGGCCTATTTGATAAAATTAAACACTGTGAATTCATCTCTAAACCATTTTAATCCATTCCACTTGCATTCTTTTTGTTTCTCATCATATTAACACAATCAAAAGTCAATTTACCGATTAATATCTGAATTGAACATCAAATTTTATACATTTAAGCCATACATGAAAGTGAAACTCTATTTTAAAGCATGTTTTCATGGATTGATACCTACAAATTGGTTTATAACATCATATAATCACTATTACATGCTTACTATCAATTACAACCAAGTAATTCATATATTTAGCAAATAAATTCGCATACAGGAAGGTAACAATCATATACAGTGAAAAACTTTCTAACAAAATTTTAAAAGGGATTATACCTTCAAGCTAAACAAATATGACTCCTTAGCTTTAGCAATTCTCTTCCTTCTCCTTCTCAATTCAAAGAATCCTCAAACTCTCAACTTTCTCTAAACTCTCAAAGCTCTGATCTTTCTTTCTTAAACTTAAAACAACTGATAAACCATTTTTTAACGTAACTGGGTTTTTTAATTCATCAGTTAAAAGAAACAAAGGTTTAGACCTTGTTTGGCAAACCCAAAATAAGAAAAATAGAATTCCAAAGGCCATAAGGCCTTGTTTGATTGCACCAAAACAAAATAATCCATTTTTTTTACCAACCAAGGGTCACAAGGCCTTGTTTGGTTTAGCTAAATAAAACTCTTTTTCTATTTATTTTTAATAACTCATTATACTATATAGTTTAATTGTCACACTTTCGATTTAATTAAACTTATTATTAAATAAATCCAATTAAACCTTAGTAATTTAATTATAACTTTTATTTGATCAATATCACTATACCAAATAAATTATTTAATTCAAATAAATCCTCTACTCAAATAAATCATTTAATCATCTAATTTAATTATTAAATTAAATTAGAATAAACACATCAAATCACATACAAATACTTTTAACACAATTACACTTAACATGAATTGTTCCATAATAACCTTATCATTTATTTATTTTACTCAAAAAATAAATTAACAATAAAATATTTATTTATTCACAAAAATTACATTCGTTACATCCTTCCCTCCTTAAAAGGATTTTGTCCCCAGAATCACAACGCAATCGCTACATCCTTCCCTACTTACAAGGATTCTGTCCTCAGAATCATAGAACTAGGACTAAACAAACAACCTCAGGATAATTCTTCATCATTTCAACTTCTAGTTGTTTGCCTAAATCTATACTAGCAAAATACGCAAGTATACGCAGTCCACAAGTAATAAAGTGAAAGTAGAGTATCGTCTCACAGAGAAAAATTGATTCTATAATGACAAATTCCAAATTTAAATCAAAACAATTTTAGTAAACAAGTAATTGATGAATTTTGTAATTTTGAATTTAACTAATTAATTCTAAATTAAATTATTACCTCTAGTTTGAATACAGATGTTTTAAAGACTTAAGACTATAACTTCACTTAATGCTTTATCTTGCTCAACACACTTCCCTTCGAAATATGCTAGTTGTTTTGGATTGTTAACCAGAAACTCATCACTATTCATAACCATCTCTCAATGTTTTATAAATAACTCAACTCAAATCCACAATTGATAGACTCAAGTTAATCACCCGAGATAACTAATTCACTATATTTCTATGTGAATTACAATTAAAAAAGATTTAAAGTCCAGGTTCCCTATTTTGATTACATGCGGTGAATAGGTATATTTCTATCCTAAACACAAATTATGAATTCCATCGACAACAGAAGACACAATCACATGCTATTATGGTCAGATCTAATTCTATACTTCATCTCTCGAATTCATATAGAATATCCTAGTAATTATTGGCCAGATAATTAAGCAATTCAGCACAAACCATAATAGACAATCCAAAAATAACTAATCATAATATTCAAAGAAGCATGTTATTCAAGACTACGCATTAAGATCCATTATAGCCTTAAAAGAAATTTAGTTCATAACTAAACTAGAATTCATCATCCACAAGTTTAATAACATCAAAAGTTTAGAGTAGAAAGAAAAGAGAAGAAACACTGTAAGCAATCCTTCAATATTTGTCCTGCTCCTTCTTGCTTTCTCCTTGCTATCAACTTGCTTCAAGTCTTCTCAAATTGCTCAAAACTAGGGTTTTCTAATAGTAGATCCCTCAATTACCAACTAGAAAACACCTATTTATAGTATCTGATAAAATCCCTAATCAATTACAAAGTTTCAAATCCAAGTTCAAATCAAAACCAATTAAAACATCTAAAAAGTCAAACTTGCCCTCACTCGAACCGGCGCGATCGCGCCTGGATTAAGCTTGAAAGGCGCGCGGTCGCGCTACTCTGGCAGCAAATTTTTTCTACGACTGAAGTCAGGCGCGGCCGCGCTGCACCCTAGCTCATTTTGGGCGCGGCCGCGCTGCCCTGCTACTCTGCAATATCAGCAACTCAGCAACTGCAATAGCTCAATCCCACCAATTCTCGCCAAACTCAATCCCAACACGCGCAACCTACAAAAACACATAAAAATGCATGAAAAGTAACTATATACCATGGAAATAAACAATAATTCGCATTCATTGGCATCCGATTCGTAGGTATAAAACCTACTTATCAAATTCCCCCAAACTTAAACTATTGCTTGCCCCCAAACAACATAATGCAATGCAATATAGCTAACACAATGCAACACAATGCCATGAATGCACTAAAAGCTACCATGCCTAAGAATCCAACCAATAACCAGTATGAATGTTAATTGTGTGCCTCAGAGATATCAACAACTAGCTTGAAACAATAAATCCAGTCAAAAGGAACTAATAATCTCAACCAATCAAACAATATACACCTATCATCACCCAAATTGTGCGTGTGTGTTCATTAATCAAGCTAACTGACCAAAGTTCAAAATAAAGCCACATAACCAACTCTATAACAAGAATACTCTATTTTTACTTCAATTCAAGTAAATACAACAAATCCAGCCAAAATCAAGCAAATATCGAGCATGAAGGTTCTAACAAGACTTATTCCTAACTTTATTCTTCTACGAGTGCGTTTTACGCTCCATCTCGTATTTATGCTTAACTGTGCAATGTCAAGTTCTCTTAGGCGTTTCAGAATCACCCATGTAGCGAGCGTTCAATCAGTGACGCCCAAACCAGACGACTTTAGGGCACTAGGTGTTAAGACACCCCTAAGGATCTAATTACCCGAGTGATAAAAGCCACAGAACTCAACTAATCAACGCATTTATTGTTTTTTTTAGCCTTAAAAGAAACCCCCAAACTCTGCTTTTACCCTATTTCAGCCTTCTTTGTTGACTTACCTAACAATATTTTATCAAATTCTCATGTAAAAATCAGTTATGCAACCCTTCGAACCCCAGCAGTCAAATTAATCAAATTATTCGTGCTATCCAATAACTCAAGTTATGACAAGCATAATTACTCTCATGATCAAAATTATTTTATCCCTAACGACTTTTAAACTGTCCAAGCTAACACAATAATACCCATCTCATCATTGGCCGAGCCTAAATCATACCAACTAATCAATTGGATTCATGCAACAAACTAAATGCACCTAACACAACCAAACTAGACCATGCAAGATAACCATAACTATGCAAGATTCACAATAATCATAAGGATATGCCAACATACTAACAGATATGATGCACAAAACCAACAAACATGCTAAACAAAAACCTAAAAGAACTCCCCCAAACTTAAAACAGACAATGCCCTCATTGGATAAAATAATAAAAGGAAAGGAAAAGGAAAGAAAAACTCCCCTAATCCGAAGTAACAGCATCTGCATCCTCCCCATCTGAAGGTGTGTCTGGAGGCGGATAAGTTGAGGCTGCACCAAATGTCGGGAATTGAACTTGAACGCCCAACTGAGAAAAGGCCTGCGAGAAACTATCTGAAAGCTGAGTGGAGAAAAAACGAAGCTCGGTCATACTCGATTGTATAGCATCCATCCTCCGAGTCATACGCCTCTCCATGCGATCCAAACGAGCCTGGGATATATGAGCTGGCTGTTCAGGTTCGGGCACCAGCTGATCAGCGGCCTCCTCACTCTCACTGTAGTCTCCCAATAAAAATCCTGCTCCACGGGCATGAGAAGGAGCTCCTTCCCACACCTTATACTTAGCAATCGTCGCATGGTCAATCGTGTTCATCGGGAGTTGCACAGGCTCACTATCAGCCCACTCCACCCCCGTAGCCGAGCATAGACGTGTAATTACTGGCGCATGAGGGATACCACCGGAAGTACCACCCTGAAGGTATCGACGAATAGACTGATGGATAACATACCCCACATTAATTGATTTCCCTTGCACAATACCATATAGCAAAATCGCCCGATCCTTAGTCATGTCGTTTTGGTGCCTGGTTGGTATGAGATTGGCACAAATAAAGCTATACCAGGCCTTGCCATAACGACTTAAGGCAGTGTGAGGGAAGTGAAGCTTCTGATCCGTCCCTTGCTTTGTTGTCCATGCGGTACTAGGCTTGCACAAAATATTCTTGATTCGCTCCAATTTAGTGTCCCAATTTGTAGAGTGAAAACTTTCAGGATCAGAGTGATGAACAGAAGGCAAGTGATAGATGGCGTTGATACTCTCACTATCATATGGCACCTGACAACCCCGCACAAAAGCAGTCCCGTCCTTGGTAATCTTCGCGTTAGCATAAAACTCTTAAACAACAAAAATCGGGGCAGCCAATGGTGGTTCCACAAACAACAACCACCCCTTTACTCGGATCATGCGCATCATCTGACCATCTAAATCTGGATCAGGATGTAGCCCACGTTCCAACACAAAAGTCTTTCCCAACAAAACCCTGTGATAAAAATCCTCAGCCTCAGCAGATACAAACCGACTCCTATCAAAGTCCACCGACTCAGCCTGTGCGTGAGAACTAGAAGATTCCCCTCGTGGTCTCTTAGAAGCCATAGCAAATCAGTCCCAATACAAAGTAATGAAAAATCTCCCCCAAACTTGACAGATACTACACTAGGATTTACTCAAGCAATACCAATCCAATATACTTGCATGCACAGTATAATCACAACCAACGGTCCCAATACAAGGCAATACAAGTTTAAAATCTGACAAGAAGAACGAATACCTTGATACGATGTCAAACCCTAAGCCATAATGCACTTACTGCGGTAGAACCACTTGCACTTCCTTGTTTTCCCAATTTAATGCACTGAAAATCTCCTTGAAGAACACTGAGAATAATGAAGGAGTCGGGTTTTGGGGTTTGTATGAAGGAATAGGTTGTGTGTGGTTGTGGTATAGAGAAAGAATGGAGATGAAGAGAAATAGAATTAGGGTTTGTAATGTGTAGTATTTGATTTGGAGAATGATTTTGTAATGATTTGGATTTAGTTTTGAATCGGATTTGGAAGAGAAGAAAGGGGAGGAATCGGTTTTAAAAAGGAGAGATTATGCAGAATAAGAGTCCAAGCGGGAGAAGGAATTAAAAAGGCAGATATGGGTCGGGTTTAATCTGGGTTTTGAAACCTGGGATCCGATCGAGGCGCGGCCGCGCTGGAATTTGGCTTAAGTTGGGCGCGGCCGCGCTGGTGTACCAGAAAATTTTTTTCCAACTCTGAGATGCGGCGCGACCGCGCTGCTTTCCTTCACAATTTGGGCGCGGCCGCGCTGGCCTAAAAATCTGGAATTGCACTGTTAAGCCTTTCTTGATGATTTCTTCATGTGCAAACCTTGATGTATGACCTGTAAGCAATAAAAACCAAGAAACAAAGCATCTAATTACTAAAAAATAAAAACAAAACTAAGTCTAATAATGAGTCCTAAAAATCACAAAATTTTAACTAAAAAGCAATTAAAAATTTGGTTGCCTCCCAACTAGTGCTTGATTTAAAGTCTTTCAGCCTGACTACTCCCTGTTTTAATTTCAATCGGCAAGAGTGATTGAGGTTTTCTGGCGATCAACACAACCACCCCAATAATGCTTTAATCTTTGGCCACTGACTTTAAACGACTCTTCCGGATTGTTTGCAAAAACTTCAACAGCGCCATGAGGGAATGCTTGTTTGATGATGAAAGGACCCGACCACCGAGACTTGAGCTTCCCTGGAAATAACTTCAGTCTAGAATTGAATAGAAGCACTGCTTGTCCTGGCTCAAACGTCTTGTCGATAATTTTCCGATCATGCCACTTCTTGACTTTTTCCTTGTAAAGCTTTGAATTCTCATATGCTTGTAACCGGAATTCATCGAGTTTGTTAAGCTGAAGTAGCCTCTTTTCCCCAGCAACCGCGAGATCAAAGTTCAACTTTCTGATGGCCCAGCATGCTTTGTGTTCAAGCTCAACCGGTAGGTGACACGCCTTTCTGTAGACTAATTGATACGGTGGCATGCCAATGGGCATCTTATAAGCTGTCCGATAAGCCCAAAGTGCATCATCCAATTTTGCTGACCAATCGTTTCTACTCGGATTGACGATTTTCTCCAGAATTCTCTTCACTTCTCTGTTTGAAACTTCAACTTGACCACTGGTTTGGGGATGGTAAGCTGTAGCAATTCGGTGGTTTACCCCATACTTAGCTAAAAGAGCCGTGAAATACCTATTGCAAAAATGGCTCCCTTCATCGCTGATAATTGCTCTTGGGGTGCCGAAACGTGTGAAGATGTTTTTCTGCAGAAATTTAAGAACCACCTTGGCATCATTAGTCGACAACGCACTTGCTTCCACCCATTTAGAGACATAATCGACCGCCAAAAGGATGTAGAGGTTGTTAAAGGACGATAGGAATGGTCCCATAAAATCTATTCCCCAAACGTCGAAGACTTCAACTTCTAAAATGGCATTCAAAGGCATCTCATGACGCTTGGAAATATTTCCCACCCTTTGACATCTGTCACATCTTTGCACGAAGTGGTGGGCGTCCTTAAACAACGTTAACTAGAAAAATCCTGCCTGTAACACCTTGGCCGCTGTCTTTTTGCCTCCATAATGACCTCCGTATAGCGAATCATGGCAATGATGTAAAATACTCTCTATTTCACTTTGTGGCACACACCGTCTAATCATATGATCGGCACAATGTTTGAACAGGAATGGCTCATCCCATATGTACCTTTTTACATCATGCAGAAACTTTTTCTTTTGTTGGCTAGTCAAATCAGGAGGAAATACGTTGCTAACCAAATAATTGACAAAATCGACATACCATGGGACTTATGAATGGATCACAAACAACTGCTCATCCGAAAAGAACTCATTGATCACCGTTTTGTCTCCCTTAACGTGGTTATTGTTTTCTAATCTCGAGAGATGATCTGCCACTTGATTTTCCGTCCCCTTCCTATCCCGGATTTCCAAGTCGAACTCCTGGAGTAGAAGTATCCATCGAATCAAAATTTGCTTGACATCCTTCTTCGAAATCAGATATCTTATGGCAGAATGGTCAGTGAACACCACCACTTTAGTTCCAATTAAGTACGACCAAAATTTGTCAAATGCATACACGACTGCTAGCAACTCCTTCTCGATAGTCGTGTAGTTGAGTTGGGCATCGGACAGTGTTTTGCTAGCATAATAAATGGCATGAAAAATCTTTTCCTTTCGTTGGCCCAAAAAAGCCCCAATAGCATAGTCACTAGCATCACACATCAACTCAAACGGCCTTGACCAATCTGGTGCTACAATTACTGGTGTTGTGGTCAATTTCCTTTTCAACAAGTCAAAAGCCGCAAGACACTCATCATCAAACTTAAAGGGAACATCTTTCTCCAATAGGCTACATAAAGGCTTAGAGATTTTAGAAAAGTCCTTTATGAACCTCCTATAAAATTCGGCGTGTCCTAAGAAACTTCGTATTCCCTTGACTGTGGTTGGTGGAGGTAGATTTTCTATTGTCTTCAGCTTGGCTCGATCTACCTCTAACCCGTTTGACGACACCTTGTGCCCAAGAATTATCCCCTCTTACACCATAAAGTGGCATTTTTCCCAGTTGAGCACTAAATTGGTCTCCACGCATCTTTTCAAAACCAGGACCAGATTTTCCAAGCAACTATCAAATGTGTCACCAAACACTGAAAAATCGTCCATGAATACCTCCATGTTGTGTTCAACCATATCTGAGAAAATAGCCATCATGCATCTTTGGAACGTCGCAGGTGCATTACATAAGCCAAAAGACATCCTTCTAAAAGCAAAAGTACCATAGGGACACGTGAAGGTAGTCTGTTCCTGATCTTCAGGGGCAATCACTATCTGATTATAACCTGAGTAGCCATCCAACAAGCAATAGTACTCGTGCCCAGCCAGTCTATCTAACATCTGATTAATGAAGGGTAGAGGAAAGTGATCCTTGCGGGTTGCCTTGTTTAATTTCCTGTAGTCCATACAAACCCTCCATCCGGTCACTGTCCTTGTCGGTATCAATTCATTATTCTCATTTTTTACACCTGTCATACCACCCTTTTTAGGCACGCACTGGACTAGACTCACCCAACTGCTATCGGAGATGGGGTAAATGATACCTGCATCAAGCCACTTCAAAATTTCCTTTTTCACCACCTCTTTCATGATCGGGTTCAGCCTCCTTTGTTGCTCTATCGTTGGTTTGGCATCGTCTTCCAAAAGGATCTTGTGCATACGGAATGATGGGCTAATTCCTTTTATGTCTGCGATGGTCCAACCAATGGCTGATTTGTATTCCCGGAGAACTCGAATCAACTTACTTTCCTGCAATTCGTTAAATACAGATGCAATAATAATAGGCAAAGTAGATGATTCACCCAAATAAGCATACCTCAGATGGCTCGGTAAAGGTTTAAGTTCAAGAGTAGGAGGTAATTCAAGAGATGGCTTCAAGCGCTCTAAGGATTTGTCAGTAAGTTCCAAAGGTTCATAGGGAATCTGAAATTTGTGTACCCTCGGCACTGTATCTAAAATTTGAAGAAACTCCATCATCTCAGGGTCATCCATGCCAGCCTCCCCTAATAAAACAGATTCCAACGGATCCTCAGTTAATTTCCTCAAAAACTCGTCATCTATCACCTTTTCCATCACATCTAACCGGAAACACTCTTCCTCATCCGTAGGAAATTTCATGGCTTTGAACACATTAAATGTCACTTCTTGGTCTTGCACCCTCATAGTCAATTCTCCTTTTTGTACATCTATAAGTGTTCGTCCAGTTGCCAAGAAAGATCTCCCCAATATAATAGGAATGTCTTTGTCCTCCTCATAGTCCAAAATGATGAAATCGGCTGGGAATATGAATTTATCCACTTTTACCAAGATGTCTTCCACGATACCTCTAGGGTATGTAACCGACCTGTCAGCAAGCTGAAGAGAGATGTTGGTCGGTTTCGGTGCAGGTAGACCCAGCTGGGCATATATTGATAACGGCATAAGGTTGATGCTTGCACCCAAATCACACAAACATCTGCTGATTGATAAGCTGCCAATGGTGCAAGGGATAGTGAAACTACCCGGATCCTTCAACTTCGGTGGCAACTTCTTCTGCAATATAGCACTACACTCTTCAGTCAATGCTACTGTTTCATAATCCTCCAGCTTTTTCTTTCTTGACAAAATTCCTTTCATGAACTTGGCGTAGCTCGGCATCTGCTCTAAAGCCTCGGTAAACGGTATGTTGATTTGCAGCTTTTTAAAGACTTCAAGGAATCTGGAGAATTGTTTGTCTATTTTTTGCTTGTGAAATCTCTGGGGATATGAAACAGGAGGGTATACTTCTGCTTGCTTTTTATACTCCTTGTCTTTCTCCTCATTCTCCGTTTCCTTGTCTTTTTCTACCAAGTTCTCTGCAGGAGCTGGGACTGGGGACGGGCGCGGCCGCGCTGCCTCCCTTTGTATTTCAGGCGCGGTCGCGCTGCTCTGCTAGAGTTGCTTCCCACTTCGAAGTGTTACAGCTTGACATTGTTCCTTACCATCTCTCTTGGGGTTGACTTCTGTATCACTTGGAAGTACTCCTTGCGGTCGATTGTTCAAGACTTGAGCCAACTGTCCCAGCTAATTTTCCAAATTCCTAATTGAAACTACCTGGCTCTTCACATTCAAATCTACCTGATTTAACAGCTTGTCTTGATCATTCATTCTTTTCTCCGATGCTGTGATAAATCTTGCCAACGACTCTTCTAAATTGGGTTTTCTTTCTGCATGTTGTGGAGCTTGGTTCTGAAAACCCGGGGGATTCTGTGATCTTGGAGCGGGATTTTGAACTTGAGTGTTATTGCTCCATGAGAAACCCGGATGATTCTTCCACCCCGGATTATATGCATTCTGGTATGGTTGTTGCTGTCGGTTGTAACTCCCCAAGTACTATACAGATTCCGGATTAATAGCACAATATTCCGTCGGATGTGCACCTGCACATAGCTCACACACATAAGCTGCTTGCTGCACCTTTGACTCCGCCAAAGCTTCAATTTTCTTAGACATGGCCGCCATCTGAGCTGTTAATGCAGTGACCGCATCTACTTCCAAAACTCCAGCTACCTTCTGCGGATTCATTCTAGAAGTCGGCCATTAATAATTGTTCGCAGCCATAGTCTCCAACAAGGTGAAAGCTTCATCAAAAATTTTGTCCATAAGTGCCCCCCCTGCAGCTGCATCAATGTTTATTCGAGTGTTACTATTCAGCCCATTATAGAATGTCTGGACTTGCAGCCACTTGGGTAGCCAATGATGTGGACATCTTCTCAATAACTCCTTGAACCTTTCCTAAGCCTCGTACAGTGACTCTCCATGACTTTGCTCAAAGGTAGAAATCTCGTTTCTCAGCTTAGCAGACTTAGCCGGCGGAAAGAATTTTGCTAGGAATTTCTGCGCCAAGTCATCCCAAGTTGTGATGGACCCCGGTGGAAGCAAGTGCAACCAACTCTTTGCTTTATCCCTGAGTGTAAACGGAAACAAACGTAGTCTCACCGCATCATCAGTGATATTGGGATATTTGAAGGTATCACAAATCTCCAGAAAGCCAACCAAGTGTTCATTAGGATCATCATTGGCTAATCCCCCAAACTGCACCGCATTCTGAAGCATATGAATTATCCCCGGCTTGATCTCAAAGGAAGTAGCAGTGATAACTGGTCTCGTGATGCTTGATTTGATCTCGTCTATCTTAGGCATCGCATAGTCCCTCAAAGATTTTTGTCCTTCGTTAGCCATTGCCTCTTTCTCGATTGTCTCACGGCAAAACTTTCTTAGCTTACGTAACTTGTTTTCAAGATCGTCCACACTCTGCACAAGTTCCGGCTACTTTGATCGTGTTTGCATAAACAACCGAGATCACCTGAAACAGCAAGTAACAAGAAAAACAATGTTAACTAAAACTGAATTAATTAAATTTAAAACTTGAAATTATAGACACAATTGTTCCCCGGCAACGGCGCAAATATACGCAGTCCACAAGTAATAAAGTGAAAGTAGAGTATCGTCCCACAGAGAAGAATTGATTCTATAATGACAAATTCTAAATTTAAATCAAAACAATTTTAGTAAACAAGTAATTAATGAATTTTATAATTTTGAATTTAACTAATTAATTCTAAATTAAATTATTACCTCTAGTTTGAATACAAATGTTTTAAAGACTTAAGACTATAACTTCACTTAATGCTTTATCTTGCTCAACACACTTCCCTTCGAAATATGCTAGACGTTTTGGATTGTTAACCAGAAACTCATCACTATTTATAACCATCTCTCAATGTTTTATAAATAACTCAACTCAAATCCACAATTGATAGACTCAAGTTAATCACCCTAGATAAATAATTCACTATATTTCTATGTGAATTACAATTAAAAAGGATTTAAAGTCCAGGTTCCCTATTTTGACTACATGCGGTGAATAGGTATATTTCTATCCTAAACACAAATTTTGAATTCCATCGACAGCAGAAGACACAATCACATGCTATTATGGTCAGATCTAATTCTTTACTTCATCTCTCGAATTCATATAGAATATTCCAGTAATTATTGGCCAGATAATTAAGCAATTCAGTACAAACCATAATAGACAATCCAAAAATAACTAATCATAATATTCAAAGAAGCATGCTATTCAATACTACGCATTAAGATCCATTATAGCCTTAAAAGAAATTTAGTTCATAACTAAACTAGAATTCATCATCCACAAGTTTAATAACATCAAAAGTTTAGAGTAGAAAGAAAAGAGAGAAGAAACACTGTAAGCAATCCTTCAATCTCTGTCCTGCTCCTCCTTGCTTTCTCCTTGCTATCAACTTGCTTCAAGTCTTCTCAAATTGCTCAAAACTAGGGTTTTCTAATAGTAGATCCCTCAATTACCAACTAGAAAACACCTATTTATAGTATCTGATAAAACCCCTAATCAATTACAAAGTTTCAAATCCAAGTTCAAATCAAAACCAATTAAAACATCTGAAAAGTCAAATTTGCCCTCACTCGAATCGGCGCGGCCGCGCTACTCTGGTAGCAAATTTTTTCTACGACTGAAGTCAGGCGCGGCCGCGCTGCACCCTAGCTCATTTTGGGCGCGGTCGTGCTGCCCTGCTACTCTGCAATATCAGCAACTACAATAGTGCAATCCCACTAATTCTCGCCAAACTCAATCCCAACACGCGCAACCTACAAAAACACATAAAAATGCATGAAAAGTAACTATATACCATGGAAATAAACAATAATTCGCATTCATTGGTATCCGATTCGTAGGTATAAAACCTACTCATCAAATTCCCCCAAACTTAAACTATTGCTTGCCCCCAAGCAACATAATGCAATGCAATATAGCTAACACAATGCAACACAATGCCATGAATGCACTAAAAGCTACCATGCCTAAGAATCCAACCAATAACCAGTATGAATGTTAATTGTGTGCCTCAGAGATATCAACAACTAGCTTGAAACAATAAATCCAGTCAAAAGGAACTAATAATCTCAACCAATCAAACAATATACACCTATCATCACCCAAATTGTGCGTGTGTGTTCATTAATCAAGTTAATTGACCAAAGTTCAAAATAAAGCCACATAACCAACTCTATAACAAGAATACTCTATTTTTACTTCAATTCAAGAAAATACAACAAATCCAGCCAAAATCAAGCAAATACCGAGCATGAAGGTTCTAACAAGACTTATTCCTAACTTTATTCTTTTACGAGTGTGTTTTACGCTCCATCTCGTATTTATGCTTAACTGTGCAATGTTAAGTTCTCTTAGGCGTTTCAGAATCACCCATGTAGCGAGCGTTCAATCAGTGACTCCCAAACCAGACGGCTTTAGGGCACTAGGTGTTAAGACACCCTTAAGGATCTAATTACCCAAGTGATAAAAGCCACAGAACTCAACTAATCAACGCATTTATTGTTTTTTTTAGCCTTAAAAGAAACCCCGAAACTCAGCTTTTACCCTATTTCAGCCTTCTTTGTTGACTTACCTAACAATGTTTTATCAAATTCTCATGTAAAAATAAGTTATGCAACCCTTCGAACCCCAGCAGTCAAATTAATCAAATTATTCGTGTTATCCAATAACTCAAGTTATGACAAGCATAATTACCCTCATGATCAAAATTATTTTATCCCTAACGACTTTCAAACTGTCCAAGCTAACACAATAATACCCATCTCATCATTGGCCGAGCCTAAATCATACCAACTAATCAATTGGATTCATGCAACAAACTAAATGCACCTAACACAACCAAACTAGACCATGCAAGATAACCATAACTATGCAAGATTCACAATAATCATAATGATATGCCAACATACTAACAGATATGATGCACAAAACCAACAAACATGCTAAACAAAAACCTAAAAGAACTCCCCCAAACTTAAAACAGACAATGCCCTCATTGGATAAAACAATAAAAGGAAAGGAAAAGGAAAGAAAAACTCCCCTAATCCGAAGTAGCAGCATCTGCATCCTCCCCATCTGAAGGTGTGTCCGGAGGTGGATAAGTTGAGGCTGAACCAAACGTCAGGAATTAAACTTGAACGCCCAACTGAGAAAAGGCCTGCGAGAAACTATCTGAAAGCTGAGTGGAGAAAAAACGAAGCTCGGTCATACTCGAGTGTATAACATCCATCCTCCGAGTCATACGCCTCTCCATGCGATCCAAACGAGCCTGGGATATATGAGCTGGCTGTTCAGGTTCTGGCACCGGCTGATCAGCGGCCTCCTCACTCTCACTGTAGTCTCCCAATAAAAATCCTGCTCCACGGGCATGAGAAGGAGCTCCTTCCCACACCTTATACTTAGCAATCGTCACATGGTCAATCGTGTTCATCGGGAGTTGCACAGGCTCACTATCAGCCCACTCCACCCCCGCAGCCGAGCATAGACGTGTAATTACTGACGCATGAGGGATACCACCGGAAGTACCACCCTGAAGGTATCGACGAATAGACTGATGGATAACATATCCCACATTAATTGATTTCCCTTGCACAATACTGAAAGTAGTATGCACACAAGCCAATCATATTTGATATGATGTAGTATATACTTTGTAATCTTATTCATTTATCAATAAAGGAATTGATTTTCTTAAAAGGCATTTTATATTATCTACATAGTGCTGTTATATTAAATGTGATAAACCCATAGTTTTGAGCAATGCTTTTAGAATCATGATGGTGATCATGCTAATGAGATCTAAATTCAAGATAGCTCATAAACTAAAATTGTTCCTAATCGTTGGATTACTAAATTGGGGATTAGTGAATCCGGATAGATTAGTACATACGTTGCTTGCTCTTAGGAAGAGGATGATTGATCTCATAATCATTTGTGTGGAGACACTAAAGCAAGTATGTAGGTGCTTATTAGAGAATAAGTTCACTGAACGTAACTCGCTAAGGAATACCTAATGGAGTTTTACTCGCCTGTCAATAGGAATTCCTCTAGTGATAGTAGTACAAGTGATCCTTGGACTTGAGATCATCATAGTATCTTGTGTATGATGAGTTATACTTTGACATGTCCCTTAAGACCTTGTGGGTATATCAAAGGGTATGATTGGGTATAATTAGTTATACATAGAGATAGGTGAATGATCAACAAAGAATCTACCTCGTCTAGTAAAACATGTGAATGTCCTATGTGATTCGATAAATGATAACTCAGTAGTCCTTGGCCAAGGCAGAATGAAATTAGAAAGGAGTTTCTAATTTGCATTAATTAGAGTTGTGCATTTGGGAATCGAAATACATATAATTAAATAAAATAAGACTTGACAGTAAATCCATGTCTTATATTTAATTGGGACATTGTATGGTAGAAGGATTGAATTGTACGGTAACTATCTACTCAAAGGTTCTTTTGTGATTGATGTTGAAATCTATATTATCTGGAAAGTCGTTGATCGCTAAGGGGGCTTACCCTTATTGTAGAATAAATATTATTTATTTAAATGAATTAAATAGTTTAATTTATTTATTTAAATAAGATTAGAATTGTTCTAATTGATTTATTCACAACCGGTTTAATATGGAGAACCTAAAGGGTCACACCGCAAAAGAAAAATATTTATTTAAGAAGTAAATGGCATAATTGTAATAATAAGTTAAGTGTATTTAATTTACTCTATGGAGATAGAATAAATTAAATAGCTTAATATTTATTATTTAATATTTTGGAAATATTAAATATAAATTAATAAGAGGAGTCTTATTATTATTATTACTTTTACTATTATTTAATTCCTAATAGGGATTGGGAATTAATTAATAGAAGTACTCTCCATGGATTCCTAATTGGATTAGGAGCATTATTAATTAAAGGAGTTTAATTATAATACAAACCCTAATCCTAAATAGTTTAAGGAAGGGTTATTCCTACATCTATAAATAAGAGGGGTCTTATCATAGATTAGGGTTACACACTCTTGCATTAGATTGTGGAGAGCAATTTTTATAGAGATAGAAACTAGGGTTTTGCCAATTACCCAACTTCTTGAATACTTGTTCTTCCTTGGTGGATCACCTCTAGAGGCCAAACACTTGGGTGGCTAACGTTGATCAAAGGAAGGAATCACACCGTAGCATTCGAGGAGAACACGAAGGACTAGGAGTTGAACTTGTACCCGAGGAAGCTTTGTTCTACGAGGGTATAATTCTTATTCTATTTCTCTTTCGTTTATATCGTTAATTGAGTACATAGATTGATCTTGGTGATGGTTTGTATAAAAATTTTTAAAATCTGATTTTATCGCGCTTCCGCACTATTTATGTAATTTGATTACATGATCGCGCTATATACAAACCTAACAGTGGTATCAGAGACTAATCTTGTGCTAATTATCGATTTTGATGATTCCATGTATGCTTGATATGCGATTGGATCGAAATTTTTGGGCAGAATAAAAAATTTTCTGAATCAGCGACACGGCGCAGCTGTGCCGTCTCCAGTTCATTCTGGAGCGCAGCTGCGCCGAAACCCAGAATCGTTTTTTTTCTGGGGAGCAGCGCAGATGCGCCGTTGCCCAGTTTATTCTGGGCGCAGCTGCGCCGGTAAGCAGAATCTGAAAAATATTATTTTTCTTCAATTAAAATAAATGGTTTATTTAATTGATATAAGTTTAAAATAAAGAGTTTATTTTATCTGGAATAGGATTTCAGATTGCTAAAATTAAAGGAGTTTAATTTTGGATTTGGTTTTTGATTAAAATAAAAGAGTTTATTTTGTTTCAAAACTAAATATTAGCAAAACTTTTGCCCATTAATTGATATCAATGCATATATGGAATGGATTTATTATTCATGGGATGAATGTTATTTATTGATACATATAGAGATATGTATGATAATAAATAGGGATTGATTATGGACGATTGACCAATGTGTGATTGGATTTATTTTAGTGGATGCTTGAATGTATGGGTTTTTATAAATGGGGTCTGCGTACCTCGTCTTCTCTAATTTTTTTCTTAATGTAAATTCTATCTCCCTCCTATGTACTTCCCCTTGACTGCTGATCAAGGTTTCTATTTATTGTAAATAGCTTTTGTAATAGGACTAGTTAGAATTAATTTTTGAAGAATTGGAGACAAAGGAGCAAGGAGCGCTTGAAGACCCGTTTGTATTGGAGCCCGGGTTTAAATGTAATAGTTATATTTAAATTTATTCTTGCACCCTAGGTTTGACCTTTTGGTTCACTTGGTGGCTCTAGTGAACCAAACTAGAATAAAAATCCATAATCAATCCGGGTAGAATATAGTATTCTATATGTGCATGCTTATTATATATATATTATATATTATCCAACATGCTTCGCATGTAAAATAATATGACGCGTATTTTATATATATATGTGCATGCGCGCTAAACAAGATGAGACTAATAATAATAAACCCCTCAAAGAAATTATATTAAGTCCTAAGCGTTCAAAGATATTTGGAATATCGAACGTCGCCTTCTAGCATGGTAAAGCAATAGAGTATTAAATGTTTAATATGAGTTTGTTGTGTCACCACAAGGCAAGTATTAAATATTTAAGATGTTGCTTTATCACATTTGATGCTTATAAATAGACTGAACGATGTTGTTTTGTTGTGTCACCACAAGGACAGTGTTTTTCTTTCGAATATATGGAAGTGCTAGGTTGGACCTTAAACTTGGATAATTTTGATTCGGATGTGTCACCACTTGATCAAAATAATCTAAGAGGCAAAATAAAAGGAGTTACATAGTGATGTAATTGACAATAGTTGTCTACCTATTTATTTATATATCGCTTGTTGTGTCACCACAAGGCTATATACATTTGAAATGGGATCCTTAATCTCACTAGCAAATCTTTAATTAGAATTGTCGAACTATATAATGAGGGTAATATAGTTTGATGAAAATAGTGGGAGATACCAATTTAAAATAAAGACCTAATTTATTTTGGTAATTAATTAAATGAATGTATGCTAAAATGTTGTCTATTTCACATGCAGAATTTAAAAATGTCAAACTCACTATCACTGCGTAGCATACTTGATGCTAACAAACTGACCGGAACCGAATTACACGGACTGGTTAAGGAATCTGAGAATTGTTCTCACTGCTGAAAAGATTTCTTATGTCCTAAATTCGCCAGTCCCTGCAAGTGTTGCAGAAACAGCCTCTGAGGAAGAGATTGCTACTTTTAGAAAGTGGCAAGATGATGCAATCTTGGCTCAATGCATCATGCTTGCATCCATGAGTAACGAGCTTCAGCGTCAGCATGAAACTATGGATGCTCCTACTATATTGTTGCACCTCAAAGAGTTGTATGGTGAGCAAAGTAGGACTGCTAGATATCAAATATCTAAGGAGCTCTTCCGATCTCGTATGACCGAGGGCACTGCTGTTGAGGCTCATGTCCTTAAGATGATCAATTTGATTGAACAACTTGGACAGCTAGGGTTTGTGATGGATGGGGAGTTAAGCCAAGATTTGATCTTGCAGTCACTCCCGGACACCTTCTCACAATTTGTTGTGAATTTTCACATGAATAAGTTGGACGTCAGCTTGCCTGAGTTACTTAACATGCTGAAAACTGCTGAAGGTCACTTCTCATCCAACAAGAACCAAGTCTTACTAGTGGATGATTCTTCCAAGAAAAGGAAGAGGCCCAAGGTATCTTCTGAAAAGAAGAAAAACAAGAAGGCTAAGGGTAAGGCAAAGAAAAAGGATAATAAGAAACCTGATCCAGATAGCAAAGGAATTTGCTACCATTGCAATAAGCCGGGACATTGGAAGAGGAACTGCAAGGAGTATCTTGCGGGCCAAAAGAAGCTTGGAGAAGCTTCGACTTCTGATCTAGGTTTGTTCATGATTGAAATTAATTTTTCTGAAAGTCAAAATTCTACTTGGGTATTGGATACCGGCTGTAGTTCTCACATATGTAATAATATGCAGGGACTAAGCAGAAGTAGGAAGCTGAACAAGGATGAAGTCGTCCTACGAGTTGGGAATGGAGCAAAGGTTGCTGCATTGGCTGTAGGGACTTATTGTTTAGCATTGCCTTCGGGCAAGTTCATTAGTTTAAATAACTGTTATTATGTTCCAACACTCATTAGAAACATTATTTCAATTTCTGTATTAGATATGGATGGTTTTGATATTATAATAAAGAACAACAGTTGTTCTATTTATAATAAAAATGTTTTATATGGTGTTGGCAATTTACTGAATGGACTTTACATACTTGACTTGCATGAAAATATACTTCAAATTGAACAAACTAAGAAAAGAAAAAGAGATGATGTTAATTATACCTTTATGTGGCACTGTAGACTCGGTCATATCAATGAAACAAGATTATCCAAGTTGCATAAAGATGGGCTTTTAGAGCTATCTGATTACGAATCATATCCAACTTGTGAATCTTGTCTCATGAGTAAGATGACTAAATCCCCTTTTAGTGGAAAAGGAGAAAGAGTTACAGAGTTGTTAGCGTTGGTACACACAGACGTTTGTGGACCTATGACAACGAATGCACGAGGAGGGTATTCTTATTTTATTACTTTCACTGATGATCATTCTAGATTTGGATATGTGTATTTAATGAAATACAAATCTGAATCGTTTGAAAAGTTCAAAGAATTCAAAAGTGAAGTAGAGAAACAAACTGGTAAGAGTATTAAGATTCTTCGATCGGATCGAGGAGGGGAATACTTGACCAATGAGTTTCTCAATTGTCTCAAAGAAAATGGTATAATCTCACAATGGACTCCACCAGGGACGCCACAGTTGAATGGTGTATCTGAAAGGAGAAATCGAACATTGTTGGACATGGTTCGATCCATGATGAGTTTTACCGACCTTCCAGTATCCTTCTGGGGTTATGCCCTAGAATCGGCTGCATACCTACTTAACAAGGTACCTACCAAATCCGTCCCAAAGACTCCATATGAGATATGGACAGGGAGGAAACCAAATCTTAAGCATGTTAAGACTTGGGGTTGTCCAGCTTATGTCAAAAGGTTTGAGCATGATAAGCTGAAGACTAGATCCGACAAATGTAGATTCGTGGGATACCCTAAAGAAACATCAGGGTATTATTTCTATCATCCTACTGATCAAAAGGTGTTTGTTGCGAAACACGCTGCCTTCTTGGAAAAGGAGTTTATCCTCGAAGGGGTCAGTGGGAGTAAGATATATCTTGAAGAAGTTCAAGAACCACAAAATACTACGGATCAAAGTCAGGTACCTGACCAAGTAGAAGAACCTACTGTACCACTACCTATTCATAAATCTGGAAGAGTACCGAAGATACCTGAGAGGTATGGATTCATCATAGAGGATGATGATGAGGTACGCATCATAGATGATGATGATCCATTGACTTACGAAGAGGCTATGAGTAGTGAAGACTCAGAGAAATGGCTAGGAGCCATGAAATCCGAGATGGACTCCATGTATGAAAACCAAGTATGGACTTTGGTTTCACCACCTGAGGGCATTAAGCCTATTGGGTGTAAATGGGTCTTTAAGAGAAAGACTGGGGCAGATGGCAAGGTAGAGACCTATAAGGCCCGACTGGTTGCAAAAGGTTTCAAACAAAGACAAGGAGTTGACTATGATGAAACCTTCTCACCAGTAGCTATGCTCAAGTCCATTCGGATTTTGCTTGCAATTGCAGCTTATTATGACTACGAGATCTGGCAAATGGACGTGAAAACGGCCTTCCTCAATGGAGAGCTTGAGGAGAATGTATATATGATACAGCCAGAGGGTTTCGTTTCAACGGTTGGAACAAACCAAGTCTGTAAGCTACAACGATCCATTTATGGATTGAAGCAAGCTTCTCGAAGGTGGAACATCCGTTTTGATGAGATAATCAAAAGGTTTGATTTTATCAAGAACGAGGATGAACCATGTGTGTACAATAAGGTTAGTGGGAGCGCTATATCATTCCTTGTATTATATGTTGATGATATATTACTGATAGGGAATGATGTTCCTATGCTACAGTCGATCAAAATTTGGTTATCTAAACACTTCTCCATGAAGGACTTGGGTAAGGCATCCTATATTTTGGGGATAAAGATCTATAGAGATAGATCTAAAAGGATGCTGGGCTTGACCCAAGGAAAGTACATTGACTCGATGCTAAAGAAGTTTAGCATGGAAGATTCCAAGAGAGGTCTCATGCCGATGAGCCATGGAATACATCTCTCCAAGAAACAGGCCCCAAAGACACCTGAGGAGAGAGACCGTATGAGTAAGATTCCTTATGCTTCCGCAATAGGATCTATCATGTACGGTATGATATGTACTAGACCAGATGTCGCTCATGCACTTAGTGTAACCAGCAGATATCAGTCAAATCCAGGAGAAGAGCACTGGAAGGCAGTGAAAAATATCCTAAAGTACTTGAGAAGAACTAAGGATGTATTTCTTGTCTACGGTGGGTCTGAATTGAAACTAGAGAGCTATACAGACTCAAGTTTTCAAACAGACCAAGATGATAGTAAATCCGTTTCAGGGTACGTGTTTACCTTAAACGGTGGCGCAGTGAGTTGGAAAAGTTCCAAGCAGCAAACAGTTATTGATTCGGTGACAGAGGCAGAGTACATAGCTGCAAGTGAAGCTGCAAAGGAAGCTGTTTGGATGAAGAAGTTCATAACTGAACTTGGAGTGGTTCCTAGCATTAGAGGAGCAGTACCTTTATTCTGTGACAACAACGGAGCTGTTGCGCAGGCTAAGGAACCCAGGTCTCATCAGAAATCCAAACACGTGTTGCGGCGGTTTCATTTGATTAGAGAGATCATTGAAAGAGGAGATGTCACCCTGGAGTGTGTGGACTCTCAAGACAACATTGCAGATCCATTTACTAAAGCTTTAACACAACAACAGTTTGATCGTCACTTAGAGAAGATGGGTATTAGATACCATGGCGATTGGCTTTAGTGCAAGTGGGAGATTGAAAGTAGTATGCACACAAGCCAATCATATTTGATATGATGTAGCATATACTTTATAATCTTATTCATTTACTAATAAAGGAATTGATTTTCTTAAAAGGCATTTTATATTATCTACATAGTGCTGTTATATTAAATGTGATAAACCCATAGTTTTGAGCAATGCTTTTAGAATCATGATGGTGATCATGCTAATGAGATCTAAATTCAAGATAGCTCATAAACTAAAATTGTTCCTAATCGTTGGATTACTAAATTGGGGATTAGTGAATCCGGATAGATTAGTACATACGTTGCTTGCTCTTAGGAAGAGGATGATTGATCTCATAATCATTTGTGTGGAGACACTAAAGCAAGTATGTATGTGCTTATTAGAGAATAAGTTCACTGAACGTAACTCGCTAAGGAATACCTAATGGAGTTTTACTCGCCTGTCAATAGGAATTCCTCTAGTGATAGTAGTACAAGTGATCCTTGGACTTGAGATCATCATAGTATCTTGTGTATGATGAGTTATACTTTGACATGTCCCTTAAGACCTTGTGGGTATATCAAAGGGTATGATTGGGTATAATTAGTTATACATAGAGATAGGTGAATGATCAACAAAGAATCTACCTCGTCTAGTAAAACATGTGAATGTCCTATGTGATTCGATAAATGATAACTCAGTAGTCCTTGGCCAAGGCAGAATGAAATTAGAAAGGAGTTTCTAATTTGCATTAATTAGAGTTGTGCATTTGGGAATCGAAATACATATAATTAAATAAAATAAGACTTGACAGTAAATCCATGTCTTATATTTAATTGGGACATTGTATGGTAGAAGGATTGAATTGTACGGTAACTATCTACTCAAAGGTTCTTTTGTGATTGATGTTGAAATCTATATTATCTGGAAAGTCGTTGATCGCTAAGGGGGCTTACCCTTATTGTAGAATAAATATTATTTATTTAAATGAATTAAATAGTTTAATTTATTTATTTAAATAAGATTAGAATTGTTCTAATTGATTTATTCACAACCGGTTTAATATGGAGAACCTAAAGGGTCACACCGCAAAAGGAAAATATTTATTTAAGAAGTAAATGGCATAATTGTAATAATAAGTTAAGTGTATTTAATTTACTCTATGGAGATAGAATAAATTAAATAGCTTAATATTTATTATTTAATATTTTGGAAATATTAAATATAAATTAATAAGAGGAGTCTTATTATTATTATTACTTTTACTATTATTTAATTCCTAATAGGGATTGGGAATTAATTAATAGAAGTACTCTCCATGGATTCCTAATTGGATTAGGAGCATTATTAATTAAAGGAGTTTAATTATAATACAAACCCTAATCCTAAATAGTTTAGGGAAGGGTTATTCCTACATCTATAAATAAGAGGGGTCTTATCATAGATTAGGGTTACACACTCTTGCATTAGATTGTGGAGAGCAATTTCTATAGAGATAGAAACTAGGGTTTTGCCAAATACCCAACTTCTTGAATACTTGTTCTTCCTTGGTGGATCACCTCTAGAGGCCAAACACTTGGGTGGCTAACGTTGATCAAAGGAAGGAATCACACCGTAGCATTCGAGGAGAACACGAAGGACTAGGAGTTGAACTTGTACCCGAGGAAGCTTTGTTCTGCGAGGGTATAATTCTTATTCTATTTCTCTTTCGTTTATATCGTTAATTGAGTACATAGATTGATCTTGGTGATGGTTTGTATAAAATTTTTTAAAATCTGATTTTATCGCGCTTCCGCACTATTTATGTAATTTGATTACATGATCGCGCTATATACAAACCTAACAAATACCATATAGCAAAATCGCCCGATCCTTAGTCACGTCGTTTTGGTGCCTGGTTGGCATGAGATTGGCACAAATAAGGCTATACCAGGCCTTGCCATAACGACTTAAGGCAGTGTGAGGGAAGTGAAGCTTCTGATCCGTCCCTTGCTTTGTTGTCCATGCGGTACCAGGCTTGCACAAAATATTCTTGATTCGCTCCAATTTAGTGTCCCAATTTGTAGAGTGAAAACTTTCAGGATCACAGTGATGAACAGAAGGCAAGTGATAGATGGCGTTGATACTCTCACTATCATATGGCACCTGACAACCCCGCACAAAAGCAGTTCCGTCCTTGGTAATCTTCGCGTTAGCATAAAACTCTTGAACAACAGAAATCGGGGCTGCCAATGGTGGTTCCACAAACAACAACCACCCCTTTGCTTGGATCATGCGCATCATCTGACCATCTAAATCTGGATCAGGCTGTGGCCCACGTTCCAACACAAAAGTCTTTCCCAACAAAACCCTGTGATAAAAATCCTCAGCCTCAGCAGATATAAACCGACTCCTATTAAAGTCCACCGACTCAGCCTGTGCGTGAGAACTAGAAGATTCCCCTTGTGGTCTCTTAGAAGCCATAGCAAATTAGTCCCAATACAAGTAATGAAAAATCTCCCCCAAACTTGACAGATACTACACTAGGATTTACTCAAGCAATACCAATCCAATATACTTGCATGCACAGTATAATCACAACCAACGGTCCCAATACAAGGCAATACAAGTTTAAAATCTGACAAGAAGAACGAATACCTTGATACGATGTCAAACCCTAAGCCATAATGCACTTACTGCGGTAGAACCACTTGCACTTCCTTGTTTTCCCAATTTAATGCACTGAAAATCTCCTTGAAGAACACTGAGAACAATGAAAGAGTCGGGTTTTGGGGTTTGTATGAAGGAATAGGTTGTGTGTGGTTTTGGTATAGAGAAAGAATGGAGATGAAGAGAAATAGAATTAGGGTTTGTAATGTGTAGTATTTGATTTGGAGAATAATTTTGTAATGATTTGGATTTAGTTTTGAATCGGATTTGGAAGAGAAGAAAAGGGAAGAATCGGTTTTGAAAAGGAGAGATTATGCAGAATAAGAGTCCAAGCAGGAGAAGGAATTAAAAAGGCAGATATGGGTCGGGTTTAATTTGGGTTTTGAAACCTGGGATCCGATCGAGGCGCGGCCGCGCTGGAATTTGGCTTGAGTTGGGCGCGGCCGCGCTGGTGTACCTGAAAATTTTTTTCCAACTCTGAGATGCGGCGCGGCCGCGCTGCTTTCCTTCACAATTTGGGCGCGGCCGCGCTGGCCTAAAAATCTGGAATTGCACTTTTAAGCCTTTCTTGATGATTTCTTCATGTGCAAACCTTGATGTATGACCTGTAAGCAATAAAAACCAAGAAACAAAGAATCTAATTACTACAAAAAACTTGTTTGCCTAAATCTATACTAGCAAAATACGCAAGTATACGCAGTCCACAAATAATAAAGTGAAAGTAGAGTATCGTCCCACGGAGAAGAATTGATTCTATAATGACAAATTCCAAATTTAAATCAAAACAATTTTAGTAAACAAGTAATTGATGAATTTTGTAATTTTGAATTTAACTAATTAATTCTAAATTAAATTATTACCTCTAGTTTGAATACAAATGTTTTAAAGACTTAAGACTATAACTTCACTTAATGCTTTATCTTGCTCAACACACTTCCCTTCGAAATATGCTAGACGTTTTGGATTGTTAACCAGAAACTCATCACTATTTATAACCATCTCTCAATGTTTTATAAATAACTCAACTCAAATCCACAATTGATAGACTCAAGTTAATCACCCTAAATAACTAATTCACTATATTTTTATGTGAATTACAATTAAAAAGGATTTAAAGTCCAGGTTCCCTATTTTGACTACATGCGGTGAATAGGTATATTTCTATCCTAAACATAAATTATGAATTCCATCGACAGCAGAAGACACAATCACATGCTATTATGGTCAGATTTAATTCTTTACTTCATCTCTCGAATTCATATAGAATATCCCAATAATTATTGGCCAGATAATTAAGCAATTCAGCACAAACCATAATAGACAATCCAAAAATAACTAATCATAATATTCAAAGAAGCATGTTATTCAAGACTACGCATTAAGATCCATTATAGCCTTAAAAGAAATTTAGTTCATAACTAAACTAGAATTCATCATCCACAAGTTTAATAACATCAAAAGTTTAGAGTAGAAAGAAAAGAGAAGAAACACTGTAAGCAATCCTTCAATCTCTGTCCTGCTCCTGCTTGCTTTCTCCTTGCTATCAACTTGCTTCAAGTCTTCTCAAATTGCTCAAAACTAGGGTTTTCTAATAGTAGATCCCTCAATTACCAACTAGAAAACACCTATTTATAGTATCTGATAAAACCCCTAATCAATTACAAAGTTTCAAATCCAAGTTCAAATCAAAACCAATTAAAACATCTGAAAAGTCAAATTTGCCCTCACTCGAACCGGCGCGGTCGTGCCTGGATTAAGCTTAAAAGGCGCGCGGCTGCGCTACTCTGGCAGCAAATTTTTTCTACGACTGAAGTCAGGCACGACCGCGCTGCACCCTAGCTCATTTTGGGCGCGGCCGCGCTGCTACTCTGCAATATCAGCAACTCAGCAACTACAATAGTGCAATCCCACCAATTCTCGCCAAACTCAATCCCAACACGTGCAACCTACAAAAACACATAAAAATGCATGAAAAGTAACTATATACCATGGAAATAAATAGTAATTCGCATTCATTGGCATCCAATTCGTAGGTATAAAACCTACTCATCACTAGTTCCCACGTAGCTTCATCAGCATTGTGGTTCCTCCATAGAACCTTAACAGAAGGTATCACTTTATTCCTGAGAACCTGTTCCTTCCTGTCTACTATCTGGAGTGGAACTTCCTCGTAAGTTAGGTCTTTCTCGAACTGTATAGGTTCATATTTTATCACATGTTTATAATCTGGCTTATAAGGCCTTAAAACAGATACATGGAAAACATTGTGGATATGTACCAGCTCTTGAGGTAGAGCTACTTCATAAGCCACCTCACCAACTCGCCACAGAACTTCAAAAGGTCCAATAAATCTTGGACTAAGCTTACCCTTCTTGGCAAAACGAATTTTCCCTTTCCAGGGTGAAACTTTCAGAAATACGAAGCTTCCTACCTCAAATTCTCGTTTCTGACGATGTTGATCTACATACTTCTTCTGCCTGTCTTGAGCAGCTAATAATCGCGCTCTTATAACTTTCACGATCTCCGCTATTTGGTGTACCAATTCCGGTCCTAGAAGTTTCCGTTTACCAACCTCATCCCAACATAGTGGAGTCCGACATTTTCGTCCGTACAACGCTTTATATGGCGGCATGTCAATACTTGCATGGTAACTGTTGTTGTAAAAAAACTCGACCAATGGTAGGTGGTCATCCCAGCTTCCCTTGAAATCCATGACATAGGCGCGTAACATATCCTCTAAGGTTTGAATCGTTCTTTCGCTCTGGCCATCAGTTTGAGGATGATACGCAGTGCTCATTCTCAACTGAGTTCCCAAGCATTCTTGTAGATGCTTCCAAAAATTTGACGTAAACCTCGGATCTCGATCAAACACAATAGACACAGGGATACCATGTCGCGAAATAATTTCTTTGATGTATATTTTCGCTAACTGGTCCAGGTTGAATCTAATCTTGATTGGTAAGAAATGCGCTGATTTTGTCAGTCTGTCCACGATTACCCAAATTGTGTCAAAACCTTTTTGTATAGTCGGCAAACCTACGACAAAATCCATTGTTATGTGTTCCCACTTCCAGTCTGGTATTTCTAACGGCTGCAACAAACCACTGGGTCGTTGATGTTCAGCTTTCACTTTCTGGCACGTCAAACATCTAGCAACACATTCTGCGACATCACGTTTCATTCCTTACCACCAATAATATTGACGAAGATCTTGATACATTTTTGTACTCCCTGGGTGGACTGAGTAACGTGTATTGTGAGCTTCATCCAAGATCTCCTTTCTAACATCCGGTAATAATGGAACCCAAATTCGATGTTCAAATCTAATTAATCCCTTGGCATCAATACTTAACTTTCCACCGTGTCCCTCAGAGACTTCCTTCCTAATCTTCTCACACTCCGCATCTTGAAGTTGAGCTTCTTTGATTTGGTCTAGCAATATCGAACGAACCTCTACCTGAAACAACTTCTCCTTTGATTCATGCCGACATTTCACTTCTAATTCCAACTTCGCCATTTGTTTAACAAGTTCCTCTTGAGCAGTCAACAACATAAGTTTCTCTCGACCCTTCCTGCTTATTGCATCAGCAACGACATTCGCTTTTCCTGGATGATAGAGAATTTCGCAGTCGTAATCTTTAATCAGCTCTAACCATCACCTCTGACGCATGTTAAGGTCCTTCTGTGTAAAAATGTACTTGAGACTCTTATGATCCGTGTAAATCTCGCACTTCTCACCGTAAAGATAGTGCCTCCATATCTTTAGAGCAAACACCACTGCTGCCAATTCTAAGTCATGCGTCGGGTATCCCTTCTCGTAATCTTTCAGTTGTCGTGAAGCGTACGCAATAACCTTGTTGTTCTGCATAAGCACACAACCAAGGCCCTTATGTGACGCGTCACTGTAAACCACAAAATTTTCGGTACTATCTGGCAAAGATAATACAGGCGTCATACTTAACCTCTTCTTTAGTTCCTGAAAACTTTCCTCGCACTTCTCCGTCCAGACAAACTTAACCGCTTTCCTAGTCAAATTTGTCAATGGAGTGGCGATCTTAGAAAATTCTTGTATAAACCGCCGATAATAGCCTGCCAAACCTAAGAAACTCCTCACTTCAGATGGTGTCGTCGGTTGCTCCCAATATATTACAGCTTCCACTTTAGCCGGATCAACCGAAATCCCATCTTTATCAATTACATGTCCAAGAAATTGAACACGATCCAACCAAAACTCACATTTTGAAAACTTCGCAAAAAGCTTCTCTTTCCGTAATGTCTCTAGAGTTAGCCTCAGATGCTCCACATGGTCTTCACGTGATTTAGAATACACCAAAATGTCGTCGATAAACACCACCACAAACTTGTCTAAAAACGGTTTAAACACCCTATTCATTAAGTCCATGAATGCCGCGGGTGCATTGTTAGACCAAATGACATAACCAGAAACTCGTAGTGACCATAACGAGTTCTGAACGTCGTCTTCGGAACATCCTCCCTTCTCACCTTCAACTGATGATAACCACTTCTTAAGTCTATCTTTGAAAAATGAGTAGCACCCTTCAGTTGATCGAACAGATCGTCAATTCTCGGTAGCGGGTATTTATTCTTGATTGTAACCTTATTCAATTCACGATAATCTATGCAAAGGCGCATCGAACTATCTTTCTTCTTGACAAACAATACAGGTGCTCCCCACGGCGAAACACTCGGTTGAATGTACTTCTTGTCTAGTAGTTCTTGCAATTGCACCATCAACTCCTTCATCTCCACCGGAGCCATTCGATACGGAGCTTTTGATATAGGCGCAGTCCGGGCACTAAATCAATAACGAATTCAATCTCTCTATCTGGAGGTAATCCCGGCAAATCATCCGAAAAAAACATCCACAAAATCCCTCACCACTGGTATTTCTTCCAATTTTGTACCGGTCTTTCGAGTATCTACCACATGAGCTAAATACCCTACACATCCTTGCTTCAGTAACTTCTTGGCCCGCATAATCGTTAGAAAAGTCGTTTGCCTTGGCGATTTGCTACCATAAAACACCACCTTAGATGGAGTCTTAAGGTTTACACACTTCTTTTGGCAATCAATAATCGCCCCATAATTATACAACCAATCCATCCCTAGAATAACGTCAAATTCTCCAAGTTTAATCGGAATAAGATCTACTGTCATCATATGACCATGAATATCTACCTCGCAATTTTTGTACACATACCTAATTGCTATCACTTCCCTATTGGCAATCTCTATGTTTAAGGAAAAGTCTAACTCTTCTCGGGGTATCTCCAGTTTCTCAGCAAAATCATCAGAAATGAAAGAACAAGTTGCACCTGAATCAAAAAGTACATATGCATTCAAGTTATTTACTGGTAGGATACCTGCCACCACCTCCTTGGATCGAACCGCATCCTGGACCGTCATATTAAAAGTGCGAGCAGTCGGGCGATTTGCCGTAGCTGGTCCAGAAATAGTTAGTGCACCTCCACTATTGCTTCCTTTGCCTCCATTTCCCCCACTAGCAACTTTCCTTGGACAATCACGAGCAAGATGGTCTTTTAACCCGCACGTGAAACAGGCACCCTTTTTCGGGGCAGTGCAGTTTGGAGCAATGTGGCCCTCTTGTCCACAGTTGTAACAGACCCACTTCCCTTTCAGGCACACACCTGCATGATTCTTACCACAGGTTGCACAAGCCTCAGTTATCTTTCTCTGGTTACTCTGCTGACTTCCAGTGGAACCACCATCATTCCATTTTCGTTTCTGGTTTCCTCCTCCATTGCTACCACTCGGCCTATTCTCGGTCTCATTCCTTTTCTTTTTCTGCTCTTGGTTGTATTTGGTTAATGCATCACTTCCTCCCTCTGCTATTATTGCTTTCTCTAACACTGCCGCAAATGTGTTGAGTTGAAACATAGAAACCCTACTGTAAAGCCAAGGTTTCAATCCTTGCTCAAATCGTCTAGCCTTTCTTTCATCCGTGTTAACTTGGTATGGTGCAAACCTCGCTAGTTCATTGAACCTTGCCACGTATTATGGCATTGTCATTGTTCCTTGCTTAAGTTCGAGAAACTGAACCTCCATCTGGTTCTGAGCACTAGCCGGAAAATACATTTCGAAGAACATCTCTTTAAACCGATCCCACGGTATAACACCTTCTCCTGCTCTCGTCTTGTTGGCTTGCCACTAGTAACTGGCTTCCGACTTTAACATGAAAGTCACAAAAGCAGTCTTCTGGTCATTCCCAACCCTAGCGACTTCAAAAACTTTTTCCATTTCCTACCCAAGTTTGGGCTTCTATCGGATCCATTGTTCCTTTAAACTCAGGGGGACCAACGGCCTTAAAATCCTTAAAGGTCGTAGCTTGAGCTTGCGGTTGATTTGCAAAAACGCCAGTCAAAAGGTTCACTAGTTGCTGCACTGGGTTAGCATCGGGTGGATTATTGTTATTATTGTTAGTAGACCCCTCCGAGGGTGGTTGCTGACGGGGTCGTCCAACTCTTCTTGGCGGCATAATTCTGTTGAAGACAACGCTTTTTAGGCAATTGCTAAATTTCTTAAGTGCTTATAACTTAATTAAAACTTAACTTAAATATTCAAAAGTAGAAACTTAACACATAACATTTTTTTTTCAAAAATTTCTTTACTTATTCATTCTCAAACTCAAAAGATAGCATTTTACTATTTACATCATCATTTAAGAAGACAACTTCGGAACTTCATCATTAACGTCTTATCCCATTATTAATATAAGCTGGGATTTACATTTAAAACACTTGTACTTGTTATAATATTATTTCTCTAATAACTTAGGAAGACAATCCTCGGTGCACAGCCTCCTCACGTTCTTGCTCCATGATGCGAACCATAGTTCGGCGATCCACAAACCTCGGATGATCCTCTAACTGTGTTGGGTAATGGCAAACCCGGTCTTGAGCCCTATCCATCGTCGTGTGGTAAATATACTCCATGTCATCGATCTTGAACTTCTTCGCGCGAATCTCTTCTTCAGCACGATCCAACCGTTGAAAAACCCTAATGTGAGCGTCTTCAACCCTATTACGCATAGCAGTTTCCTCCTTCAAAGCTTCTTTTAACTCGTCCATCGTAATCTTCAATTGACCGATCTCAGACTTTAATTCATCATTCTCAGTTTTTAGTTCACCATTTTTAGCCTTCACTACCTCATTCTCTGACTTCACCTTTTCATTTTCATCTAACAGCTGCTCCTGCTGACCCTCTGCGTGAACTAATTTCCATTCTACATCACCCAACCGTACTTCTAAATTGTAGATCTCTCCGTCCTTCTCCTCGATAGTAATTCGGCGTGTCTTTGACACTTCCTCCAAAACTCTGAGTTGTTCCCGAAGTTCTACATTTTCATCGTATAACTGCTCGTACATCAGCTCCTCGGGATCTTCCTCCTCTTCCTCCTCCTCCTGAACAGTAACCAGCCTCTGCCCAGGTGCTTCCACAGTCACAAACCGCTCGCGGACAACATGAATATCTCTGGCCTCCTCGTCTCCAGGCACTGGGATATCCTCCCTTAGCACTGGAATCTCCTCAACTCGAAACTGACTAGTTTGTCCAACCTCCGACATCCTGTCAACAAAATATTTTAATTACTTAATCGATACCACTCGCGAGCATATTGGTTATTAAACACATAAGCACATAGAGTGTTTTATTATCTTCAATGAATTTCTTAATTCATCCCTTAATACTCGATAGGAGTTTAGCACCACTATCTTTGCGATTTCCTAAAAGGTTAATTCCTATGGTTTTTCCCCACCTAAGGTTCTTAAATCTACGGCTCTGATACCAACCTGTGATGCCCCCAAATCCGGGTTACCTCAAACCACACAGATTTGGTGCTCATTATCCATACACAATCACTAACTACCCATAAACAAAAGGTTTTAAGTAAAGCAAACTGAATAATAAACAAAAAAATATCTCCCATAAAAGGGTTACATAGCTTTTCAAAATAAGTCCCAGGTTCTCAAACCTTTATTACATCTCTTAGAACGCGAAAATATAAATAAATAGCTAATAAGTCTTAGTTACACAACCACATAAGTAAAAATAAACAAGTCTTCTTATAATAGCAAAAGATCGTCACTTGTTCATTTTTCCTTTTCCTTTGCTAGTAGACGGCTCATCTGTCTTCTCAGCTTTAGCTGCAAGGGTTTAGTATGCAAGGGTGAGCAAAACAAATGCCCACCAAGATAACAATGAACTTTTCAACAAATAACTTATCTGTATGGTGTAATTTCATGTTGATAATAATCAAGAATGGAAACATCTGAAAGCTCAATAGAACAAAATAGAACATTAAGATATACTGAGGGTCGCAAGACCATGAACCATGCCCTAGGTTAACAGATAAGTTTGTTGTAACCTTTAACAGTTTAATAAACTATAACTGGACTAACCATCTCGTACTCAGGGTGATCAGCCCGTTGTACAATGTATTGTACACAACCATTCAACGCTTTCGCGTAAGTATTCCCCTATACTAGGGTTGTTCTTTCTCAGTTTTTGTCATCCAAGAACTCAGTTAAACAAAATAGAATTTAAACAACTTAGATTATGATCAAAGATCAACAACAGTGATATGCAATGATATAGATTTTGTATATCCAAGATATTAGAATAATGACTTTAATTAACTTGAGCTTTGAATAACAAGAATCCAAAAGTCAGAAGTTTAAGACATGCAATGATAACTTGCTAAATGAGAAAGTAGGATTTAGAAGCTTGCATAAACTGAAATCGAGATAAGATAAAGAAGCTTGCGTTAAGTAAATTTAAGATTGGAAACATGTTTAGTGTGAAAGAGTTGAGAATAAGAAACTTGCCTCGTGCGTAGCTTTCCTAATTACAAACCACGTATAATAAACAACCTACATATTTCGTTTGTATAGCAACAAAAATGATTAGTTAGAATATTCACGTACATTAACACCCCAATCCTCATCTCAATTTCCAATTAACTACTGATTATCAATTCTATTTCAGAAGCTACAAGCTTAACTACAACGATATTACACTTTAAGAATCTCCACAACTTATCTTTAAGCTAAGGTAAATTAACTTATATTTAATCATCATCAATTATCCACTTAGAATCCATCTTAACATCTTGGTATTCATTTATTATATTAATTTAAGTTTTAATCTTGCATAGAGTGACATATCGTAACTACCAAGAAAAGAAAAAAAACAAAAATAACTTTTTCAGCAATGAGCTTGCCGGGGCGAGAATTTTCTTTACAATTTTCTCGCCGGGGCGAGAATTTTTTTTACAATTTTCTCGTCGGGGCGAGCTCCCACCGAGGCGAGAAAATGCAGTTCATTTATCTCGCCGGGGCGAGGAACTCGACTGCCATCTCCCACAATTCGCGAACCAGCGAAACCCAGACCAAAATTTCTAAATTCTATCATCCAACTCACAATTTAAACACACCCAGACATCAAACATGTTGTAAAACAGCTACCCAACATGTTTCTAACAATTCTAACTATTATAAAACACATAATCAACCAATTAAAATCCAAAAATTCACTGATAAAACAAAATATTCATATTTTGGCCTATTTGATAAAATTAAACACTGTGAATTCATCTCTAAACCATTTTAATCCATTCCACTTGCATTCTTTTTGTTTCTCATCATATTAACACAATCAAAAGTCAATTTACCGATTAATATCCGAATTTAACATCAAATTTTATACATTTAAGCCATACATGAAAGTGAAACTCTGTAAAAACTAAAAACTCTATTTTAAAGCATGTTTTCATGGATTGATACCTACAAATTGGTTTATAACATCATATAATCACTATTACATGCTTACAATCAATTACAACCAAGTAATTCATATATTTAGCAAATAAATTCACATACAGGAAGGTAACAATCATATACAGTGAAAAACTTTCTAACAAAATTTTAAAAGGGATTATACCTTCAAGCTAAACAAATATGACTCCTTACCTTTAGCAATTCTCTTCCTTCTCCTTCTCAATTCAAAGAATCCTTAAACTCTCAACTTTCTCTAAACTCTCAAAGCTCTGATCTTTCTTTCTTAAACTTAAAACAACTGATAAACCATTTTTTAACGTAACTAAGTTTTTTAATTCATCAGTTAAAAGAAACAAAGGGTTAGACTTTGTTTGGCAAACCCAAAATAAGAAAAATAGAATTCCAAAGGCCATAAGGCCTTGTTTGGTTGCACCAAAACAAAATAATCCATTTTTTTTACCAACCAAGGGTCACAAGGCCTTGTTTGGTTTAGCTAAATAAAACTCTTTTTTCATTTATTTTTAATAACTCATTATACTATATAGTTTAATTGTCACGCTTTCAATTTAATTAAACTTATTATTAAATAAATCCAATTAAACCTTACTAATTTAATTATAACTTTTATTTGATCAATATCACTATACCAAATAAATTATTTAATTCAAATAAATTCTCTACTCAAATAAATCATTTAATCATCTAATTTAATTATTAAATTAAATTAGAATAAACACATCAAATCACATACAAATACTTTTAACACAATTATACTTAACATGAATTGTTCCATAATAACCTTATCATTTATTTATTTTACTCAATAAATAAATTAACAATAAAATATTTATTTATTCACAAAAATTTCATTCGTTACAATATTATCCTACTTCTATCCTACACTTGCCCTCTTTATCGGACAAACTTTTATCAGATGTTCAGATGATCCACACTTATAACATCCTCCTTCCTTTGGATTGGGGCAATGAGAAGAGATATGCCCCTCTTGTCCATAATTGTAACATATCTTCTGCCCTTTCCGGCATACGCCTTGATGCATCTTCCCACAGTTCGTACATTCTCTTATCTTTTTAAAATTTCCTTGGTTATTTCTAGAATTTCCTGAATTATTATCGCTCAACTTCCTTTTCCCCTTCTTACTTGAAGATTTCTGCGATATACTGCGTTCAGCTTCCATTTTATCAACTTGAACCTTCAACTTATTTCGCTCCTCTATTATTTCAATTAATGCCTTATGTAAGTGACTGTTTAACAATCTTTTCACTTTCCACTTTTCCTCCAGGGAAAACACCTTATTCTTCAGGTTCTGCAGTTCTTCTAACATTGACCCAACCACTGTTGTTGCTGCCATTACGACTTCTTCTTCTTCTACTTCTTTTTCTAGGCTTCTAGTTTTACCTGAGCCTCCTTGGGATCTTCCTCTATTTCTTCATTCAGTTTTATTTCTGGATATTCATCATGATCACTGCCCAGATCTACCCTTAGTTCATCTCTTAAAGCTCTCTCAAGGTCACTCTCAATGTGAGCTTCTACTTTCGCTATTGGCTTAAGTATCAACTCGAATGGAACAATCTGTTCCTCGCTTGCGACATGAAAGCTGTTTACTTCCTCTTCATCTGACATCTACACGCAAATTATCTTGATTAGTACATAATCCACATTATATACACATAGCAAATAATAGTTTTATTTAAGTTACTTTTATTTTATTTTTTATGATGAATTTCCTCAATTCATCTCCTTTAAACTCTATTTGAGTTATTTATTTTCTGACCCTTCTATCTAGCCTAAGGTTATAGCCTAAGGTTTCTAACCTACAGCTCTGATACTAACCTGTGACGCCCCCAAATTCGGGTACTTGAAACCCGTATTTAGTGCAACACGATACTATTTATCCAACCTGTTATTACTGATATTCAAATCAAAATAAGCCATTACATCAAGTTTAAACTAGTCTAACCCAAGTTCACAGACCTTTAAGTACTTCATAATTACATGATAGATAATGTATTATTACATTACAAAATTATAACTATTACAAACAACGCTTTCCAACTACTCATTTAGCTTCCCTTTGCCTTGGTCCTTACCAGACCCTTCTGTATGATCCTGCCTAGCTGAAAACATTTAATTTCAAAGCAAGAATGAGCATTCAATTGCTCAGTAAGTAATAACAGATAATAAAACAATATATATCAGAATTAAATATTTTCATTGAAGAATACTTCTACAACGAAACAACAGTTGTGAAGTCATTAAATCAATTCTGAATACAAAACTTTTCGTTTATTATATTTGAAATGGCATACTGACTAATCATGTTGAGCGGTCACAAGACCAAGAACTTTGTTTTTCATACTTTTGAAAAGGTCTAACAGTAATTGTAATATTCCGAACCCTAATAAGATTTGTATATGTAAATTATGTGTTTAATAAATGAAATTTTATGATATGACTTTGTATTATGTGATTGTGTATTTTATTAAACAATTAGGTCAAATAAAAAAAAAAATTCGCCAAGTAGCTGTGTCGTGCTTAATCGGACAAAATGATTTGTCGTGCTTCCGGCAAATTCACCGAGAAGCGTTTCGGTAAATTATTTTTGTAAGCTGCTGTGTCGTACTTCGAATTGACAAAGTGCTTTGTCGTGCTTCAACATTAATATAATATTATATTAAATGATAAAATTCTAAAATAAGTTAAATAGGGTTTAAAATGTTAAACTAAAATAGAAACCCTAATTTGAAAACCCTAATTGGTGATAATTGTTCGAATTGATCAATTAAAACCCTAAGTATTGTACAATAATCTTAATTAATATAATTAAGATTTAAATAATGAATTATAATATTAATTATGAATTATTAAGATTAAATTAAACCCTAAACGAAAGATTGAAACCCTAATTGTAGGATTAAAAACCCTAAACCCTAATTAGAAACCCTAAAACCCTAATTTGGTTCAATAACCCTAAATTATGAAATGTAAAACCTTAATTATGTTATATAATCATAATTAGGGTATTACTAAACTTAAATTAACATTATAAACCTAATTAACAAAAATCTAGATTAATTAGTAAGAAAATAAAGGAAAAATAAAACCCTAGCCAATGGAAATCAAGCTAGGAGTGTGCAAGCTTGTGCTTGGCACACTCCAGCACAAGTAGGTGAATCATACCAGCTTGCAAGCAGCACAAGTTCATGGATCAGATATTTATGGCGGCAAGAATGTGAGAAATGACCTAAAAACCCTAATTTGGAAGTTGATATAAATAGAACATCAAGCTGGTCATTTAACCTACGAAATTACAAACCCTAAACACTTATATTATCAGCCATAACAAGCCTCTGCAATCACAACATCAGTAGCTAAGATCAGAAGTCAAAATTTGAAGAAAAAGGTGCATAAACCCTAATTTATTGCTAGATCTTCAAGTTTGAATTTGATGTTATGTTTTAGTGTTTAGGAATACTTGTTAGTATGTTATTTAGTGATCTGGGCGGTCAAAACATGTTTACATAACATCTAGGTATGAAAATCAAGCCAAAATAGCAAACTGTTCTTGGCAGTCAAGAACAGTCTGACAAGCTACTTTGTCAGAGCTTTTGATCGGCTTAAAATGTTTGTTTGATGTGTTTTAAAGTTTGAATCAGTACTATGCCATGTTAGCTTTAAGGCCCGACTTGTAGCATGGTTAAATTATCTCTAGGATGAAAGTTATTGATGGTCAAAACCCATTGACCAACCCTGATAGACTGTTTCTGGGTAACCCAGAAACATGAAGAACATTCTGACAGAGTCTGACAAGACTTTTGATCAACCCAGATTTGGCATAGATGATATTTAATATGTTGTTTCTTGATATAAACATGTTCTTTGGTATGTAAACTACAATCTTGAATCATAAAAACACATTTAGCAAACACAGAATCAAAGCTATAAGTGGTCAAACCACGTTGACCGTTATGACTGGATGAGTTTCTGGGTTACCCAGAAACTCAAGAACAGTCATGAACGGGGTAGTTAGTTTGACCATAAATTGCTAGCATGTTATGATATATTTTAAGATGGAATTTGTTATGTCGTTGTACACTGCCATGTTGGCTATAACAACAAACAAAAATCAAACACAAACATCAAACGAGCTGAGATTAATTTGAGATCAAAGTAGCCTGACCAGCGTTGACCAGCTGTTCTTCATGAAGAACACCTTTAGCGACGAAATGCATGTGAAAACCCAGAAAACCTATAAATACATGCAGACCGTCGCTAAAGCCCTTTAGCGACGGATATTAAATAAAATTAAATAAAAAATTAATTAAATAAATTATAAAATAATAAATAAATAATAAATAATTATTAATAATTAATAAATAAATCCGAAAATTCATTTTTAAATTATAAAAAATTTATTTTTAATATTTTTCTATATTCTGAAATACTATTTAATTTAATTAAATAATAATTAATAATTATGATAAATCATTTAATAATTGTTTTAATTATTTAAAAATGGTATTAAATTATTAAATAATTATATTAATTATTTAAAAATGATATTAAGGTAAATAAAATTATTATATATAATAATTAAATAAAATATTAAATATTTAATAATTATTAATGATAAATAAATCATTTAAATAATATATTAAGTATTTAAAAATTATTTTAAATGATAATTAAATCATTTAAATATCAAATTAAGTTTTGAAAATTTTTATAAATAATAAATAAATTATTTTAATGATAAAATAAAATCTAGAGATATTATTAATGATAAAATAAATCATTTAAATAATATTATATCTTTCTAAAAATATTATAAATGATAAATAAATCATTTAAATAATATTTTAAATATCTAAAAATATTCTAAATGATAAATAAATTATTTAAATAACATATTAAATGTTTTAAAATTATTCTAAATGATAATTAAATCATTTAAAAATATTCTTAAGCTTGTAAAATTATTTAAAAATACTTCCAAGCTTCTAAAAATTATTTAAAAATAATACCAAGCTTCTAAAAATGTTAGAAGTAATAATTAAATTATTTAGACTAATAATTAGACTTCCAAATGAAGTTTTATCGAACAATCTATGTGTTTAGCCATTAAGGATGCGACCGAGATACCGAATCAACGTCGAACCTTAATGAAACTTGTTTAGATTAGCGTGATACATGTTTATATACGTGCTAACGCTTATTATTGGTATACGTAGACTACGTGCGTTGACCGATTGTACTAAAATTATAGTGAGCTACGCTAAGGCAAGTGTCCTAACTTTTTCTCAATTTATATTAAGCAATTCATTTATGTCTTGCTATCGATTATTGTGAAGTTATTGCTACTTGTTCAGCATAACTTAAGAAATGAAATCATTTATTGATTGTTTGAGCTTAAAATTGTTGAGTCAAACCAAATTGTTTTGGTACGACATCTATACTGAGTAATAGGGACACCGTAGATGGAAGGTGGTCCGACAAACCTTCAGATAAGGTTTAAATTGGCAATTCAATGAATTGACCAATATTGGCAATTAACTTAAATTGACCAAAAATGTGGTAGGATGATATGCATACTCCTAGGATATTGGTGAGGCTGATCACCTACCAGATATCCGAACTCAAAGAGGTTCTAAGTCATTGAAGACTGACAGGACAATTTGAAATATATGGTTCCGGTACAGAACCCTCAGTATCAATTATACATCATTGACATCTTTCAAATCAAACACATGGTGTTTACATTTTTATATGAACTTGCTGAGCATTTGTAGCTCATTCTTGCGCATATCTTCTTTTGCAGCTGTAAGTGATATCCCTGGCACGTCCGGGACTGATAAGGGGAAAAGCCATGCTTATTAAGTTTTATTTCTGTTGTTGTATACTTTAAGTCTTTCGAAGACTTGTTGTGTAATAACTTAGTATAACGAATGTTGTAACCGAACAAAATATGATGTAATATATTATGATCCTTTATGTTATAGAATGCGTTATACTCTGATCTTTAAATTTTTAGAATAGTTGTACTAAGTTAAATACAGTGTCTATATGAACTATACATCTGAATGAGGGTATCTAAATGATGTTGAGAGTCCTATATGGACAATCTTATCATTAATACTGTGAATGTCAGATAGATAGGGAATATTGATATGAAAGAGATATTCATAAGATATGAATCTATGTATCTAAGTGAGGGTATCCAAACACAGACAACGTTCTGGCCGGAACTAGTACCTGTTATGGGATACTGTGAACCTTGGATAACTAGAAGTCACATTTTATTGAATATTTATAGTTGTATAGTTCCACGTGAGCACCAGATCTGCTACAGGGGAGCGTAGAGATTTGGGGGCGTCACAGTAATTCAACTATAAACCGTCTTAGCTTACGGGCACGGTGGGTGATCGCCCTTTATGCCCTGCGTTGATCAACACTTCTTGTGTTATTCTCACTGCCTTTCGGCACAATTAAAAGTTTTTCCAAATAAGGGATGTTCGTCTCAGACTTGAATTCCATACCAAAACAATTCGGTTGGAACGCTCTATCTAATCTCAATAATATTTCAAGACTTGCAATGGATAATGAAGAATTATTTTACTCTAGTCTAACCGAAACAATAGCATAGACTAGGACTGAAAGATATTTCTTATATCAAAGCTTATCAATAAATACATCGAATATAATTAGGAAACTTGAAATGAATTAGAATACTTGCATTCAATGTATAAATCGAATGAAGTTAAAGAATTTACAACGAGTTAGGATACTTGCGAAATCAAAGCTCCTCTTGCATATTATAAAAGTAATGCATAAGATTGAGATACTTGTCTTGCTCGATGATTATAGTTATAGTTTTTCTTAACTTCTCTTCACAAATCCTACATAATTGCGATCACATATACACACACATTAGCTATACATTTATGTCACATAACATGTATAGCTATATATTAAACAATCACATAATCCAAATTCGTTGTTTTTCATTAACTAATCACCTTTGTTTTTCTTTTGAAAATCTTTTGTATTTGTTTAGAATATTTAAGACTTTTGTTTGCTCTAATTATTTTATGATCAAAAAGCTTTGACATGGCTTTAGAATATCAAGACATTATGTCTTTGATTTTTAAACTATCTATGATCCATTTCGCGAACATTCTATATCTTTATTTGTAAACTTAAAAGTTATATAACATATTCGCGATTTATTTCGCGTATGCATAACTCATCTTCCAATTAGAATCTTTTTGAAACTTTTATTTGACATAATATTTCAAAATGGCTTTTGAAATCTATTATGTTTTTAATTTATAAACCATTTATAACCCATTACATTGATATCTTGTACCTTTATATGTAAACTTGAGTTTACATAGTGTATTCATAGTTTCTTTTGCGTATTGAACGAATTTATAATTTATATAGATACTATACAATTCCATACATTCATATTAATTCATTACATGGACGTTTCATTCCTTTATACGTAAATTTGAGGTTACATAGCGCATTCGTAATTTATTTTACGTATTGAGCATATTTATAATTATAATTTATATAGATAAACTATATCTACTATATATTTTATACGTTAGTATTAGTCTATTTCTATTTCATTTCCATGAGCTAAATTGGCAAAATCCACAATAACGCATCACCAAAAATTTAAACAGTCCACAACTAGGCATGGCCTAGCTGCTACTGTGCGTACTGCTACTTCTGTACGTACTGCTGCTACGCGCTGCCAGGCTTGGCCTGGCCAGCCTAGTGACGCAGCCACGCAGCCCACTTTCCTATTTTCTACTTCCCAATCCGTTAATTCGATTTTAAAGAATTTTAAATATGTTATACATGGCATACCAGACTATTTTAAAAAATACTAGTCACCCATTTCAGGTCCGATAATCAGTCCGAATAGCGCGTCAAAAAATAGGCGCGCACACTAATTTTTAAGTTTTTATTTTTCGTTTAAAACGCGTTTCGTCATGGTTTAATTCCACGAGGCTATTAAATTAGTTCTAGTTAGGATATACGAACTTAACTTGAGTCTCGGCTTCGCGAAATTTTGGGTTTTTAGCCAAAATGGCTCTTTTAGGCCATTACACGAACATATCGCTCGCGGTATTTTTATGGACTGATTTCTAAGGGTTTGGTTTACGTTTTAATCCCATTTTCGCCACCCTTATAGTTTCGCACAACAACAACTAGTCTCCGTGGCTATACCTCAGTCCACAACAACCAATTTGCATCATAAAACATATATAACTCACTAATTAACAAACTAATTAATAAACTAGTTTTTTAAAATTCCATTTCTTATGATTCTAACATAATCAATATGCAACATCCCAATTTCCATTGCTTATACAATATAAATATATTCAATACCCAGTCAAAATCGATTTACCAATTAAATTTGTTCATTATTCTCATTTTTAAACTATCTAACTTTCATATGCTAACTAACTTTCATATACAAAATCATAACGTAAATAATTTATTTTACCTTATGCTTGCTTGATTATAGCTTTTAATTCTCCTTCTTTAGCGTCGTTCCTTGTTCTAACCAAATTAAATGGAATTAAATTGAGAGGGGAGGGGGTCGATTGGACTTGGCTGGACAGGGAGTTGGGCTCGGCAGGGAACTTAGCAGGGGAGAAGGTGTCGGGTAGGGGAGAGGAGAGAGCAAGAGAATTTGATGTATGCTTAACCTTCCTTAGCTTGCTTAGTGTCCCATGATGATTTAATAAATTAACAGTTCTTGCTTATCATTTGATTACTCAGCCTTATATATTACACCTCTTGCTTAGTTTTTTAATACTCAGCACGCTTACATTACATACATTCACTTATAATTACATACTTACTTATATTATATTCCATACTTACACCACATACATATATATGTATATTCATAACACATATATTACATATATATTATTAATACATATTCCAATTAATGTATTAAATTAATTAATTCTTCCAATAAAAATGAAATTAATACATTAAATAAAATAACATATTTAATGTAACGAACCAAATATATTAAAATAATTAATATTAAATTAATCATTTTAATTCACTTACTTAACGTAAACGGATCAATTAAAATAATTAATATTTAATTAATTATTTTAATCTACTTATTCAATATATACAACAATTTTGAATAATTAAATTAATCATTTCATTCCTTCCGTAAATTGTTTTCAAACAATTTATATATAAATATATATATATATATATATATATATAAACACACACACACACACACATTAAATATAAATTTAATATATTTCATCCATTACTTACATTATAACTTTAATTCACAACTTGTTGCCAATATACATATTATTTATATATTGGACCTTACATTATTAATATACATGCATTTAACATAATATTAAATATTATGCTATTATTCATGCTATACATTATTATTATAACACAAGTATAACTATCATTAATTAAATTATTTAACTAATAAAACTAAACATCTTAACACATAAATTTTTAATTAATGAATTCTTATTCATTTCATTTTGTAGCAAATTTAAGGTAACGTATTTGATAGTGTTAATTTAACTATCAAATATAATCTTTCGAATAAATGCATATTCTCTACATTTATTTACACCTTTAAAGATTCACACTAAAATCACATAATTCACATCACGTAGACATTTATGCATTCAAACGCGTCATACTTCAATTTATACATTAAATAAAATATATAATTTAATATATTTTATTGATTAATAATTTCCGAAAAACTTCTGATGGTCACACTTGTCATTGGGACCGGTCCTGGGCCTAGTCTTTTAAGACTGATTTAGGCCTTAAAAATTAGTCTTTTAGGACTAAAATTTCAATCTTTATATACATGTCGTTGGAATCTCACCTATTTTATTTTTTAAAACTATTTTGCCCCTTCCAACAACTATATAACAACTAGTCTTGAGGGTATTTTAGTCTAACATATTTCAACAACTCTTTTTCAACTCCAATAAATACTTAACACTTCATTTTAAATTTTCTCACAAATCATTCTTATACTTTCTTACTACCAGTATTCATTATCTCTTTACTAAATTCAGGAAAATTCTCCTAAATACATCAAGCTGATGTGGGAGGTGCGCCCTTGAGATCGAGAATAAATTTAGTCTCGATTGACACGTAAGCTGGGTCGAGCATACCCTTACCGTTCAAAAAAAAAACTCAATTTTTTTTCGATTTCAATTATAGCATTCTTACAATTCTAATTTCATTCTTACAATTACAATTTCAATTTCATATTTATATCTATGTTAAATTATGACATGTTCAAGATTTAATCCACTATTCTAGTTTCATTCGAATTCCATTTTTATAATTTCAATTTCACCTTCTATCCTAAGACTAGGGGTGTTCAATCGGTAAAAATCGGACCGGTCTGAACCGGTACCGTACCGAACCGGTACCGAAATAAGGCAAAATTCCGTACCGAAACTGGTACCGGTTGGACCGGTTCGGTACCGATTTTTACCAGTTATACCGATTATTATTATTTTATTATTAGTTTTATTATTATATTATTATTTTTATTATTAATAATAAAAAATAATAAAAAATATAGGAAACCGGTATATACCGAAGCCTAAATTCCCGAGCCGGTACCGAAACCGGTTGAACCGGTATATCGAACCGGTAGTTTTTGTACCGAACCGACCGGTTCGGACCGGTCCGGTTTACCGAAAAAATCGGTTGGACCGAAAAATTTGAACAACCCTACCTAAGACTGGACTGCTCAAATCAGTCTTCTCCAGAACCATTCCTAGACCAGACCGAATAGACTATTGTTCACCTCTATTATAACCACCTTAAAAAAATAGGAAAATGATTAAATCAAATAAAAATATTATCTTTTTATCCGGGTCTAAATGTAGTTTACTCAACTCATTATTCATCTAAGAAATTTTATATATATATATATCTATATATATATATCTATATATATATATATATAGTATTTTCATGTCAAACTATTAATTCTCAAAAAATTAGTTACGTCGATGCCTAAAAACGATAAAATTTTATTATGTATTGTTACAAATTTGTGTCAAATTATAATTGTGAAATATGTTAGATAAAATTATAAAAATAATTATTATTAATACTTATTCATATAATTAAAAATTAAATGATTAATGTAAATATTCGTAATATATTTTATTTTTTAAAAAGAGAAAAGTAAACTAAAAAAAAGTCAACAAGACGCAAGATGCAAAGACTAAAACACTAAGGCCATGTTTGTTTGCAAGGATTATAATCCCGGGATTATAATCTCATGGATTATAATCCCGAGATTATAATCTCATGGATTATAATCCCAAGACTATTAATCCTAGGATTAAATAGTCCTAGTTATATGTTTATTTTTTATGGGATTATTCATGGGATAACTTAAAATAATCCTATGTTATGTTTGTTTTTTCCAAGATTAATTAAAGGATTGGATAAAAAACTATCGTTTGGACTATTATACCCTTACCAATAATAACATATTTGTTCAATAGCATTGTTATTATGTAATATATTAGTTTCATTATAATATTAAAAAAATTACGTTACTCAAAAAAAAAATGTTACGTAATAAAATGTAAAAAAAAAAGTTACGTAACTCAAAAAAGAATAACAATGCTTACGTACTACATTTACTATATATTATTAGCTTGTTCACGTACTAAAAAAAAAGTTGCGTAACTCAAAAAAAAAAATTCGTAACCTAAAATTAAGTCTGTTTTTATTAGGTCAGTTAAAGTTCTTTTTTAAAAATAAATAAATAAATAAATTATATTTTAAGAAATACAATATAATCTTATAATTAAATTTTTATCAAGTCTCATTTTAGGCCGGATAAAATTTGACATTTGTTGAATGATGAATGGCCTCAGTTACGACTAGGGCCTATATATATATATATATATTATCAAATAGTTCAAAAGGCTGAAATATATTAAAATTGTAATATGTTACAAAAAATAAAAAAAATTATAATAAAAAAATTAAATTAATATTTTTTTTAAATAAAATAACAAATAATCAAGAAAATGGTTGACATACTTAAAACTTAAAAAGTTAAAAATTTATTGGTGCCGTTGATTTGCATTTGTTAGGCCAATTCGGGTGTATTTGAATTTTGAACATTCAAAATTAAACTGTACATGGGAATATTCAAAATCCAATGCTTAACAGAGAACCAATAATTCTCGTTTTCCTGATGGCATTTGTGGAAATTTATGTTGTATGAATAATGTACGTACTAATTTAAAAAAAGGTACACGTATGTTAAAAAAAAACCGTACTGCATGTATGTATTATTTAATAAGTTTATTTAATTAGCACTAAAAAAATGTATTAAAAAAAGTTACATACATGCAGTACGTAGTGCATGCTTAATGTTTTATCTTATATTACAAGCTTTATGTGATGTAAACAAAGCTAAAGGGTAATTTAGTCTACAAATTTTTAGTTCCAAATGGTAGGGATTATAATACTAGTTAGACATGGTATTAAATAATCCCCCCTTCCAAGTCATTTTATTATCCCGGGATTAATAATCCCAAGTCTATTTTAAAAAACAAACAAGAAACTTGGGATAAATAGTCCAATCCCAAGTATAATCCTTGCAAACAAACATAGCCTAAAATACTGCAGGGGACAAAAATACTGATTGGACACGACTTTTACTGCAAAAACAGACAAAATTTTACGATAAAAGATGACTACAAAAGCTCCCTTTTTTCTCTTTTTTTTTTAAATTTAAAATAGCAAAAACTCTCTCTCTCTCTCTGGAATTCAGTCAAATGGAGAGAGAAAGCAAAGAATATGGACAGAGATCGAGTGATGAACCCCTTCTTACCGGAGTTGACAACTTGAACTCGGGCGAGTCCTCCGCCACGTCAGTGGTTGTGCTCAGCACTTTGGTGGCGGTTTCCGGCTCGTATGTTTTTGGCTCTGCTGTAAGTTACTACTACTATTTACATATACTATTACTTCTTGTGCAGTTGTAGTACAATTTTATTTATCCACTGGTAAATTAAATTGTTTGTTCCTTTGTTTTAAAATTTAATCTCAGTTAAGGAATACCCACCTTAATTTAGGCGGTTGATATGGTAAAAATGATTAATATACATTGAGCAACATTTTTTCAGTTGTTCTAACAACATTTTTTCAATTGTTCTAATGACATTAATTAATAAATTAAGCGACACGTACTGCTCTAACAACAAAAAATTTGCTTAGCCACCTTAATACAACCGAGGCAAAGTAGTTTATGATTGAATCTCATAGGCATTCAAGCAGGAATGCAAGTGAATGAATCCCATCCCCTAGCGAGTGAAGTACTTACGCCCGATTCTTTAGCGATATCAAGCTATCACCTTGCCGTTGTCAATTTCTTTGATCAAAGTAAGGTTTAGGACATTTTATGCCACATTTTTAATTAGTGAATTATTGTTATATATACTTGGAGTTTTTCACAAATGTTTGACATGAATTGTGTGTACACTCGTATATACAATTCAAGGGAGGTAGGGCTTGTGAAAAATTCAAAATGGGTTGTGGAATGTATTTAAACCATATATTAATATTATATATCTATATTTTATTTATTCGTGTTTTTATAGTAAAATGTATTTTAATCTGTATAATTACTCCTATGATAAAATGGGAATTTTTGTTGGGCTATCGTATTTCATTGCAATAACCCCCACATCAAACATGCGGAATCAACTCTATTTAGCGAAGACCAAATTTTATAGCCTAGTGGTAAGAGCATTTTACTGTTCATGGACACATGTTCAAGTATCAAGTCAGAACATGGGTACATATTAAAGGTAAGTTTCTCCTAGTTCCTATCCTAGACCTTCCCTAGGTTCCTCTATGAACCCAAGATTGAAATGTAATAGTATATATTCCTAAAAAAGTAAAAATAAAAACTCTACTACCAAGAGTACCAATAAGGGCTTGTTTGTTTTGGTGCGTTGGAAAAGTATGTTTGGTTGGTTTAAGAGTCCCAAACGCACAGGACCAAAAATGGTGTAGTGAGTATGGGGTTTAAAAGCTGCATTTGCAAGTTAAAAGAGTTGCATTTGAAATAAGCTCATGTAGACGAGCAAGAAGTTTAAACTCCAAAAGCCCCAAATCAAAAATGCACAAAATAACACTCGTGGGTCGGATTTTCAGAAATCCAATTTAGGTTAAGGCAAAATATCAAAGGAAAATAATAACACACACACGGATATATATATATATATATATATATATATATAATTATTACGTGTGAAAATATCCCATCCATCAATTTGTTAATTTATCATATTGACAATTTTAGATAATTAAGACTACATATATTTGGTCAATTGTTATTTTTCATTTTAAATATTCTTTCCTTATCATCTCCCTTAAATCACTCCCCACTCAGCTAGATATACTTGTCAATTAAGTTCAAATAAGAATCAAACTCATTACCTCCTCTGTCCCCTTTTCAATACTTCATGTTTGAATTATTTTTCCTTATTATTACCCCCAAAATTCCTTTAAATCTTTTTCCAAAAGACTCTAAATCTTCTTCCAAAATACTCTAAATCTTCCCGAAGTTATTCTCAATATTTTTCTTAAAAATAAAAATAAAAAATCCTCAACAGTTGCCAAAATTTCTATCAATGTTTCCAAATAAAACTAGGATATGGCTTGTGAGGTGAAGCTTTTAACAAGTTACACATGATCCATTCAATTTTTTTTTTAATTATTTTCTAAAATTAGTTAAAAGTATTTTCATTTAAACCATTATATATATATATATATATGTATCAAAATTAACGTACACAAATTTTCTTTTCCAGAAATCTAGTGTATGCAATTGCTTGTATGGCGAAACATTAGTTCAACCTCTGTGGGTGGATGGCCCAAGGTGTGATTGGACAAATAAATGTTCCATTTGAGTTTTTGGCTTTCCTATAGGAAGACACTCCTAAACATGACCTTTTTTCCTGATAATAAATCTAATCTTCAAACTTCATACTAAGAAAAATCCTTAAATGTACTTATACATAGGGTAAAAAATAAGTGATCAAAAGTTCAAAACTAACTAGAGAACCACTCATGTGAATCCCATTTCTTAGTGTGATGTTAGGAGAAACTCTTTTATGTCCACTCTCATGACTACTGTAAGACCTTGTAAAATGTGATTGTAATCCAAATAAGAAGGAAATCTTTTTGATGTGGAGGGTAGTTTAAATCCTTCCATCCCAAAATTAAATGAATCAATTTTTACTTATAAGGACCTCCGAGAAAGAGGAGGGTCCAATATAATTGATGGATCAAATTTCATTTCATTATTGTACATTGTGACGAGCAGTCACGAGCTTCGCCTGAGATCACATTAAAGTCGAAGATTTTTTAAACTTTGACTTTTGATAGTGGATTCTCAATTTGGGAAAGAGGGACTAGGGAGTATTACGGTTTTGTCACATAGGACAAATTAAGTGATCATGAACAGTTCAATTTATTAGTATCTCCTTGCTTCTCCACATTTATTCTTAGCTAGTACAAGGTCCTTCTTCCCTTGATGCTACAATTTGAAGTCAAGCTTTTCTAGCAGCAGAGAGAGTGATGTAAAGTGGATAGGAACTTCATACGGATATTCTTGAGGTTTGTGTTTTGAAATGCTCCCTTGAATCTAGTCAAACTATATTTAAACTTAGGCTTAAACATTCGTTGCAATTCGCCATACATTTTTTATGTATTGTTTTGTTTTTAAGAGATAAATGTGTATGTGATTTCATTTTTCTCAATATGCATGGCCCATATGGTGTCCATGTCTTATTTTCAGTCAAGTATCTGGCCCTTAGTTGGTTCAGAAGTTCTTAACACTTATATATACACTCCAGCATTGAATTGGAGAGTTCTCATTAGGTAACTACAAAGTGGTGAAATGTGCACTCTTTGCACTTGTTACTACTAGAAACCCACCACCAAGTAATGCACATCTAAAGAATGAACTTGAATGCATTATGCATGACATCTGGGGGTTCAGCGGAAGAGGCTTTACCATTTGGGCTTACCCGGGGTTTTGCATATAATAGTCATTGTGAGAATTTGAGATTCTGTAATCTTGAAATTCCTGCAAGCTTTAGTTTATATATATAACTTGGTACACCGATTTTTACAATCATATGTTCTTATGGGACTATTTAACCGTGTTACTTAAATTGCAGATTGGCTTTTCATCACCTGCACAGTCTGGAATCATGGATGACCTTGGCCTCTCTTTAGCAGACGTAAGCACTATACTTGCATATGCATTTCAAAAATATTGGCACTTTCCATACAAGTGCAACATCTAATTAGAGTATTAGACCTTTACTTTTGCAGTTTGATCTTTGCTTATTGTTTGAGCCTTTGGTCTGTTTGGTTACGTCTGATTGTTCAAGTTCAAGAATGCTCAGTGGATAAAAATTCATTATCTGCACATTGAAAGCAATATTGTTGGTCACAGGTGTGCTTAGCAATAGTTAGGCATTCATGGGTTGGAGGGAGAGATTGTTGATCACGGGTGTGCTCTGCACATCAAAAGCAATATTGGTTGCATTCTTTTTTACATTCATATGAAGGAGGAAATTTAACAAAAGAGGCATAACTTTGTGTGATACAAGAAGTTCGGCGTAACGTTATAGGCGCCAATTCAGCCGCACATCTTTCGTTCAAAATACGGAAGCTATCTGCAAAGTACAAACAATGCTTTAAACAGAGGAGTAAAATCCTCAAACTGTACTGCATCAATCAAGGAGAGAGAACACATAGTATTCTAGTGAGAGTTTTTGTTATGTAGAGAGTTCGGATTTTATATCTAGGAGTGTTTTGCTAATATACAGAAAGGGAGTGATAATATACAGGAGTATTGATTGTGAATCACTTTGGGATACATTTTTTCTTCCCAAAGAAGTTTCTTGTATTTTCACTATTTTGATTTGCTTCAAGTTATTTGTATACACATTTTTAATAGTGGAGATTATCTTGGAGAATGTCAATTGGTTTATTTCTGTGATAATTTGAGAGACTTTTCCTCGTAATACTTGGTGTCTTGTGTTCTTGTGTTCTTATTATTTTATTCTTGACATGATAATGCCATCGGGACCGGTCTTTAATTTCCACTAAGATGGGTATTGGAATTGTTCAAACATCCCAACAATTACTTGAATGGCAACTAAAGGGGCATCCTACTTTATATCGACTGCACCTCCCTGAGCTCAAGAAACAATCTTTGAAGGAAAATTTTCCGGAAATTTCTTTTCTATGAATATGAGCAGAAGATAGTCAAACTTCTTCGTAGGAAGTAGAATCTATTGCTCTGATATCTGCTAGTTTTACTAGGTAATAATCATCTTTTTGGTTTTATCTTGTAGTATTCACTTTTTGGTTCAATAATGACGATCGGAGCGATGTTAGGTGCAGTTATGAGTGGAAAGCTAGCAGATCTTTTGGGACGGAGAGGTGTAAGTTTTACACGTTACACGTGCTTCAACTCCAGACAGTATCATTTCTTCACTTCTTTTTACAAATCTTTTATCTGATAATGCAGACAATGGGGTTTTCAGAGATGTTCTGCGTTCTGGGATGGTTTGCAATCTTATTCTCCAAGGTTTGTTAACCCATATTTTTAATGCTGCTTGACACTTGTCTTGAATATCCAACAGATGTAATTGTTACATTGTTTTGCATGGAACTTCATGAAGAATAATAACTTTGTCCAATTGGGAATAGAAAGAAACAAATGACAGTTTCTATGAATTTTTCTTCTAATCACCTCTCGCAAGCTCTATATATTCAGATTGTGATCAAAGATGGTGTAGAAAACTATTTACTTCAAATAAACTATAAAATTCTCAGTTATTTCGTAGGAACTACTAATTAATACAACTTCCAAACAAATTCTTTGCATTTTCAAAAAAAGAATTATTTCATAAATTAAGAACAAACAACAGCCCATGGTTCACTTACATGAATTCAATAATATACATTGACCAATTCTTACATTTTATTCCTACACTATTCTTCATATGATTGTTTTGTGGCTGTTAACAGGGTCCTTGGTGGCTTGACTCTGGAAGATTGTCAATAGGTTATGGAATTGGGATTCTTTCATATGTGGTAATTATGATTTGTTTTGCGGTTCATATTCAATTCACTTATCTATGTGATTTACTAATATTTTTTGGATCACCCATTTTCAAATAGGTACCTGTGTACATAGCAGAAATTACACCTAAGAATCTTCGAGGAATGTTTACGACTGTTAATCAGGTAAAGACAACTGTTGCAAGTTCGCAAATATGTATTGATAGCTAAAGGGCCAACGTGCTACTAATTCTGCAGTTGATGATATGTTGTGGCGTATCAGTAATGTATATATTTGGAACTCTTATTCCCTGGCGTATCTTGACTATAATTGGTAACTTTCTTGCTCTTTGTAGTTATCCATTTATCTGATTATTGACACCGTTTTGATATGATTTGAGTATAAATTGCAGGCATCGTTTCATGTATATTACATCTTCTTGGCCTACTCTTCATCCCTGAGTCCCCTAGGTGGCTGGTGAGTAGGTTTAATATACAGTTAACCATTGATCGACTGTCATTGTTTTTATGGTACCGATGCTTAAATAGGTCTGCTGAATTGGTACTTCATTATTGCCACGTCTACGGCGAAATGATACAAATCTGGCATCTTTGGTGGCCAACACTTCAAAGAACTAAGAGGGGACATTGCACTCTTTCTTTTTGCTTCTAGAATCTTTCTTCGGAAAGCATAAGTTTTTCAAGGTTTTTATTGGCCGAATCTAACTTATAATCTAATCTCAAACCCTTAAAGGAAATAATGTCATATTGGTTACCAGAAACGCTAATTGATTGAGTACGTAGAACGAAACCGGGTACAAGAAAAGCTACCTATGGTAGAATGCATAAGGCTTCTAGCTCATGCTTGTTTGCAAGGATAACACTTAGAATTGGACTACTAATCCCAAGTCCCTTGTTTGTTTTAAAAATTGGACTTGGGGCTATTAATACAGGGATAACAAAATGACTTGGAATGAGGGACTATTTAATACTATGTTCAACCAAGTATTATAATCCCTACTATTTGAGATTAAAAATTTGTGGACAAAATTAACTAAAATGACCAGTGGATCCTATTTTATACATCCATGCTTACGTTACTGAGAATACGATCTCTTTGTTATTCCTGGTAAGAGTGTAATAGTCCAAATGATAAGTTTTTATCCAATTCTTTAAATAATTATGGACAAAATAAACATAACATGAGATTATTTTAAGTTATCCCATGAATAATTCCATTTTAAACAAACATCTGACGAAGACTATTTAATCCTAGGATTAGTAGTCTTAGAATTATAATCCACGCGAATATAGTCCCGGGATTATAATCTTTGCAAAGAAACATGGCCCTAGTTCTTGTATCACTATTCGGAATAATAGTACCCGGTACGCAGAATGCATGGCAATAAGAGTTCCCTGGTAACCCTAGTCGGACATTGCAAGCTAATATTTGCAAATAGTGTCTCTAATTACTCAAACCTTACACACTTTCACGTAGGATGAAATCATTCCACTCGAGCTAGAGGTCTTTGCCTTTGTGGACCTTTTCTATGTCCTTATCCACAAGATTGTAGTGTTCTTATTTTTTTTTACTTTTAAGTGGCATTCACATGATGCCTTTGAGTAAACTATGCATTTTAACATGTTGCTTAAATGGGCCTAGTCCTAAAAGATAACCATGCATCCAGTCCAGAAGCGTTTAATATGCTTAATAATGTTTGAGTTTGTGCAGGCAAAGATTGGTCGGGGGAGAGACTGTGAATCTGCTCTACAGCGCCTTAGGGGCAAGAATGCAGACATATCTGAAGAATCAGCTGAAATTAGAGTAACATTTTGACTTCATTTTCGTGAAAGTACCTTTCTATTTCCATTGGTTTTAGTAAGAACAAGCAATTTGAGTTTAATATTCTTAATTAACTACTTTTTCATTGTTTATTATCTCTTATATGCATGAAAATGAAAAAGTGATCAGGACCATACATTTTTCAGGATTATGTAGAAACCCTTCAGCGGCTGTCAGATTCTAGTTTTTTTGACTTATTCCAGAGGAAATATGCTCACTCACTAATTGTGAGTCTTCCTATTCTGTTTCTTCTGTATTTTCTTTATTTTATTTTAAAATTTATCGCTGCTGGTAATTTATTATCATGAATTAAAATAGTTTTGTTTTGATCTTATGGCAGGTTGGAGTTGGTCTAATGGTATTGCAGCAATTTGGAGGGGTAAATGGGATTGCGTATTATGCAAGCGCTATTTTCGTGTCAGCTGGTGAGTTAACTCTCATAGTTAATATGTAGACAAAAGAAAACATGGATATACTTGGCGCGTTTTTAGTATATTACTCCCTCCATCCCATAAACGATGATTGAAGTACTATTTTTTCCCCCCCATAAAACTTGTTTAAGGTACATAATTCAAATGAAAACGTTATATAAAGTCTGTTTTACCCTCAAAAGTAATTAAATAGGGTCCACTACTTTCAAGAAAAAGAGAGAATCTTTAGCGTACCTATGTAGGGTTCATTGCGGCTAAAAAAGAGAGAATCTTTAGTGTACTTTTGTTTTTCTTAAATTTTGTGAAAAATGTGCTTCTTTTATGGGATGTAGGGAGTACTATATATCCAGTAACGAGTTATAAATAAATTGTTTTTATTGGGTTATGGCAGGTTTTTCAAGTAGTGTTGGCACCATAGGGATGGTTATTGTTCAGGTTCTTGAAATTCTTATACAGATTTGTTTTATAATTATATGCTAATCAGATCTAAAATGCATTAGAGGCGATCTTCTGCAGGTTCCAATGACGTTATTGGGCGTACTTTTAATGGATAAATCGGGCCGAAGACCACTACTAATGGTACATGGATATGTAACTACATATTATAAAATTTGCAATGTAGCTCATTTAAACCTTACACTGCAATATGCTAGTATTGCAGGTTTCGGCAGCAGGAACGTGCTTGGGTTGTTTCCTCGTAGGGTTGTCGTTCTTACTACAGGTTCCTCTACTTGAATTCTAGTTTTACCTTGTTATTACCTTGTTGACTAAGATCATATTTTTATAAATTAAAGTTAATTGAGAGCAGGACCTTCAATTATGCAAGGAGATTAGTCCCATTTTGGCGCTTTTCGGTGTACTGGTAATGCATTTTCAGTCGTAGGATCCTAATTTTTTTTATCCTCTATATATTAGTGATGTGAAAACTGTTAATAGAAGCTTTATTTGTATTTGTTTTCTTTTTCTATTTTATCTTTAGTTTATTTGTTCATGTTTTCTTTATTTACCTCTATGAATCAAAGTAATGGCTAGCATTTTAGATTCACATGCAGTAATTTCATTTTTTTAATTTTCTTTGATAATAAAGAGAAGGGGAAAATAATAAATTTCATTCATCGGTGAGAATCATTCCTGTCTTAAAGACTTAAAACACAACAGTAGGCAACAAATTTTGCTAAAAATTTGGTGCTCTATGAAATCCTCTGCATTTTAATGAAATTTCATATTGGTTAAGGATGATCTTGTGTGTGTTTGTCATGTTAATAATGCAATCAGGTATTTACGGGGTCATTCTCATTAGGCATGGGAGGAATCCCATGGGTTATAATGTCAGAGGTAGGCACTTCATGGAGCCTGAACTCTTTACATTTCTGATATTTCAAAAGTCAACCCTTACCAAAATAACTTAGATTTTTTGGTACAATAATATTAGTTTTTTTAATAATTTTTTTCAGATATTTCCCATAAATATTAAGGGTTCAGCTGGAAGCCTTGTGACAGTAGTCAATTGGTTTGGTACTTGGATTATTTCATATGCTTTTAACTTCCTAATGAAATGGAGCTCAGAAGGTAACAGCTGATCTCCCTCTCTCTTTGCCTCTCTCTCACACGATTCAAAATCTTTTGTCCCATCTGCCATCTCACCTGTTGTCCCACTCTATATATTTTTCCCAAGTGTTATTCAATTTTTCCTTTACATTTAATTTTGAAAGTACATATAATTAAATACATGAGACGGGATAGTAGATGAGACAGAGAATGAGATAGTAACTAAGTATGATTTCCTCTCGCACACACTCTTAATGGACTTGTATTATATATATAATTAAAGTTCCACTAAGAAAGTTTTTCTTTGTTTTTTCAGGAACATTTTTTATATTTTCAAGCGTGTGCGGATTAACTATTCTGTTTGTGGCAAAGCTGGTTCCGGAGACTAAAGGACGTACATTGGAAGAAATACAAGCATCCATGAACTAATTTACAACACATTGACAACCAACTTTATGATAGGTAAATTTTTATGACAATCATAGCTTTGTTTAATGAAGAACAATGGTAATAATTTACATTTTTGTGCCTAGCCAACCTTGGCTAGTTTTGAAGTAATTTTGTTTCCTCTATTTATTTTTTATTTTTTATTTTTTATTTTTTTGGTAATATGAAATGGAGAACTGGAAACTATTAGATAAGTTCAAAATTGAAAATCCAGCCCACATTAGCCACTTTCATAAAGATGCATGTTTCAAAAAGATTGTTGTCATCACGTAAGAAATGTGTTAGAAATCACATCTTATCTTTCTTGCACCTATCAAAAAGCTTTCAGTTCACATGTTTATTGCCCAACCCTACGTATTTCCCCCCTAAAATCCCATCCCCTTCTATTGTCTTAATGCCTATAAACCAAAACCATATCCAACAAACATAACTAACTCCATAACATATCCAAATCTCCCCCTTCTCTCTCCATGGCTCAATTTCCACCGCCACCACCCAAGAACCACCCTAGCCCCACTTGCCACCCGGTACACAAAACCCTAGCAAGCGCTGCCAACCTAGCACACCTTTTACCTACGGGCACGGTCCTCGGATTCCGTGCCCTAACACCATCATTCTCCAACAAAGGCCATTGTCAACCTTCCAACAAGTACCTCACTGCATGCCTCATCGGCATCTGTGCTGTCGTTTGTTTTTTCTCGTCTTTTACCGATAGCTTCATCGACTCCGATGGAAAGTTGTACTTCGGCATTGCCACATTTAAACGGCTCAAAATATTTAACTACAATAATTATAATGATGAGGAAGAGGGATTGGGCATTGAGAATAATAATTTGGCCAAGTTTAGAATATGTTGCATGGATTTTGTTCATGCATTTGTGTCGCTAATTGTGTTCCTGGTTTTCGCGCTAAGTGACTCGGACGTGCAGAGGTGTTATTTTCCTGAGGCAGGAGCAAATGTTAATGCATTGCTAATGAATTTGCCATTGGGAGCTGGGGTTTTGGCAAGCTTTTTGTTTATGTTGTTCCCAACTACTCGTAGAGGGATTGGAATTGCAGGCAATGCCTGCCCTGTCAAGATAATGTGTACATGTTTTGCTAGTTCTGTCCCACATTGTGTGTCATACTTATGGATGTCCCAATATGAATGTCACAATTAGGATTTTAGGCAAGTGGTAATAACTAATAGCCTAATACTCTAGTTTCGCATCGAAAGATATGAAAATAATTTGTTTGTATATAAAAAGTTAAGTTAATTACTAACAATAGTATCTTCCGTTGTAATTTTTTTAACTAGATTTTGATTCGATTTGACTCGAAATTTGTTTCGAACTCCAGATTTAATCTAGGTTGTTATATATATGGACTCATTATTATTTTTAATTTGTTTTGTAAAAAAATTGTAAATAAAATACTCGACAAGGGTAAAAAAACTAGTATTTCTTAAACTGTTTCATTTATTCTTGGACATTTAACTTGCAGTCTCAAGTCCAAATTTATATGTACATATTTTTTAATGAAATGACATTTGTTTAATTTATTTTTTAAATTTCACTTCTCCACTTTATTCTTATTAAACGTAGAGTATCAAACTTAAATTACTTTTTCTTTTAGAGTACGCAGATCGTTTGTAGAGGATATGTGCAAATCGAATAAAACGTGAATATCTTTGTCATTTTTTGGGAAATTAAGTGAGGATCCAATTATCTTTTTAATGTTAAGTACATTAAAAGAAGACAAGTTTCGATTTGGATCCTCTCTCCATTATTTCCCTTTAATTCCATTTAGTACACAATATTTTTATAATTGTGAATAATATAATTAAAAGCGATACCGGTCAACTAATTTATTATATTGAATAGTATAATTGTTTCAAAAATAAAAGTAATCCGATATTTTTTTACTATTTGATGAATATGTGAATTTTATTATCAAAATTTCAATAGATGAAAATTCTGTCTTTTAACGGTGAAAATATTTTTTATAATTCTAATTTTTTGTAGAATTGATCTTAATATCATCAACTATCTATAAACATATTGTGATCATTACTAACAAAATTATTAAAATGAAATAATAAGTGTATTGGATGAAATTAGAGAATATGTAATGGAAGGGAGCCAAATCCGACAAGTTTGATAACCCCTTCATTTTTACTCCCCTTATGGTGATGTTTAGGGACGGAACCAGGTAGGTCAAGTGAGGGCCGGCGCTGTTGGGATGGGTCCATGTGGGTTTGGTAGATGGATTGGGCCAGGGTTTGTGTGGAGGTCTGTTCACCTGTGGGGATCTATTTTAAGCAATGGGTGGACTTTAAGGAATTTAAGGTTCCTAATTATATTCAAATTCCAATTTCCTAAGGAAAGAGTTAGGATTAGTCCGACTTCCTATTTTTAAGGAGATTATGTTCTGTCCAATCATAGGTAATTACCATGATTAGGAGTCTGATTACAGGGGGAAAGTAGGGCGTTAAAAGGCGGTGTGATCATCTATAAATACAAGGCAAAACCCTAAATTTAAAGGTAATGACTTTTTGCTCACTAAAGTGCTAAACCTCCATTGTTTTCACCTTGAACAACCTGTACTTATTCTCACACCGGAGCTATCCCCCGACGGCAAAGGCCGTCAGCTATCTGAGTGTGGTTTGTTTCTGTGCAGGGTTTAACGCGTATTTGGTGATTGAACGCGTGACGAAATCTTGGCGTTAACAGGCGTCCCCACTAGTTTTTTTTTGTTGGATATATGTACATTTTGTTCTTATGCCCCCACTAAGTTTATATATTATTTAATAAAGAATCATTTATATACGGATTGCTTGTAAACTAGTATTTTCACATCTTTCTAACTCTGACAACTTTGTATTTTTAGAGAAAATCAAGTAATTTGATTTTTTAAAAAAAAAAAAGATTATGCAATATTACGTATCATGCTAAAATCTATTTAGTTATTTTAACACAATCAAAACTTCTTGATTTTTTCTCAAAATGTAAAATTTATCACTAGTTTATCGCAATCCTTATAGAATTTATTCTCTATCCATATTCCATTGACCTTTACCTTAATTATGAGAATGAATTTACCTACTTTATATAAACTATGATAAAGATGTTTCTCTTTTGGGTTAATGAATTTATGATAAAAATAAGAAAAAAAATACTCTTATATATAGTGGTTAAATTTATATTTTTTATTAAATATATTTTAGCAAAGTCCGACCTCACTAGACCCTGGGTCCGTAACTGGTGATGTCAACATATAGGATCAACAACTAGGTGCAATATCACTATAGAACGTAGATCAGGTGCAAAATTTATTGCTTTATGCATTTCAGCTAGGATAATTTCCTGAAAAACAAACAACTACATAAGTTAAAAAACTCAGATAATTACCGCTGCAACCTCATAAGATTAACAATAATAATAATAATAAAATAAAATAAAATAAAAATTCTGATTTGAATCTGGCCAATCAGCAAACAACCAGCTGTATAAAAGATTTTGAACAACATATCTACATTATATATTTACTAGTAGTATATGACACTTATTTTTGTGGAAAAATAGTACCGATGGTTTATGATGACTTGTTTGATAAATTATATTCTCTCCGTCCAAATTTACTTGTTCTACTTTTTATTTTGGTTTGTCTAAATATATTTGTTCTCTTTCTATTTTAATAATACTTTTAACCTTGTTTTTTCAATGCTACCATCATTTAACTTATAAAAAAGTTTATTGAAAACTATATGGCATACATTGAAAAAATAAACACTATTAACTTTCACATTGAAAGTACAACCATACTTTTTTTTTCTCATTTCTCTCTCCTCTATTTTATTATTTTAAGAAAGAGTTGGGAGATTAATTAAAACAAGAAAGATGATAATAGAGTATTTAATATGGGTAATTTAGAGATAATTTTTTTTTAATAAACATGTATTTTCAAACTAGGACAAGTAAATTTAGACGAAAGGAGTATTTTGGTCTTAAGAAGTTATTTCTTTTTCAAATTTTCTATTTTATTTAAGTCACTAAATAAAAAATTTCTTTGATTATATTCACATTCATTCATATACATTTATACTATACGTTCTTTATTTATAGTGTACTCTAAAGTCAAACCAAGAAAGGGTATTCCACTGTGCATATTACAAATTGTTCTCAAATTGCTAATTATAGTTAACGAGAATGAAAATGATATATCTTACAATTTTATATGTTAACTTTTTTTGTTGCGAGTTACGTTGATAACTATAGTTGGTAATATTTAAATGGTATATTTGATATAGTGGATCAACTTTATAATTCTATCCAATCTTGTTAATACTTCTTTCGTCCTGTATAAAACGTCTTAATTGGTTTCGACATATTAATTAATAATTTTTATTTTTACCTAAATTGCCCTTTTAAATTACTTATTAATTGAAGTATCCATTCACTTTTGGGATAATTGACTTTTTTGTCAGTGTACTATGGCCCAATTTTTATTGTGGTTACCGAATCTTTTTTTTTTGTTACAATCACATGACTACACTCGAAAATACTTAGAAAATTGTCATTACTTATGATTCCGTCTAACAAGCTGATGGGAAGTGCTGAGTAGACCAACAGTTGACAGGTGGTAAGCGTGACAGATGGACTCCTTTCCTACGTAGATCTGGAGGGAAATTTTCCTCTAATTATATTGTCTCCATCAGTTTATCTCTTAACTTAGTTACACAAAACAACATTTGAGACAAAAAAATTTCATGCCGAAGTTCTGAGAGATTTCGTTGGAGAGAGTTGTGAGATTTCTTACAGATTAGCAAGGTTGGTTGAAGAACAAACCCAGTTCCTCTGCAGGTAAGTGAATTCTACTCTCAATTTCTTCCTATCGCAGTTCTAGGGTTTAAGGAAAATAGGGGTTTCTAAATTTTTAAAATTTCATTGGATGTAATTAGTAATTTTTGGGTCAAATACCCTCCAATCCATGTTTATTACTCAATTTGTGGTCCTGGTGGTCCTTTGTTGTTGTTTTCTTGTACATAATTTAGATGGTTAAATTATTTGATGGTGACCCTTGCTTTGTGTGCTGATGGTGGCCCTTGCTTTGTGTGTCATGCATGTTAGGTTAAGTATAAAGTATTCTCTTGTGGCCCTGTGTTGTCTCTCATTCTATGTATTTTGTATAAAGTATTCTATGTCTTGTCTCCCATTCTATGTATTTTGCATATGTTGGCAGTGTAGTGTCTCTTTATAGTTATAATTCTTCATTGTTTTGTAACTTTATTAATTTGATTATCCCAGGATGTCTCTTTTGGAATTGAATATACATTATGGTGGAAAATTGAAGGATGTGCCAATATATCAATATGATGGTGGTTTTAGAAGAACACTTAAAATGGATGTTGATTATCTTTGTCCACAAATAATAGCTTATATGTTTGAACATTTTAAATATCATAAGGACTCTATCGTTTATTATAAAGAAAATTGGCTTCCAATGGCACATGACCTTAGAAAACTGAATGATGATGAAAGTATTAGGGCATTGCAAGCAACCTCTATAAGTTATGATTCTATTAATTTATATGTTGATCATGGGGATAATATTCCAGAGTATAATACAGAGGGTAACGGTGAAGGGGCTAATAATAAAGGGGCTAATGATGAAGAGGATTTAGCTTTGACTTCGGATGACAGTGATTACCATGACAGTGATGGGTTTAGTACTGATGAGGAGTATATTGAGGCTAGAAAGAAGTTAAGGAAATATAGAAGAGAAGTGAAAAAGAATGGGAAGGCAAATGCATTAGAAGATGCAGATGAGTTAAATGAGACTGAACATGAGAGTGAACATGACAATAAAATACTGAAAATGCTCACCAACCTCCAAATGAATAAGAAGAACTAGAACAAGAATCTAAAAATGAACATCAACCTCCAAATGAACAAGAAGATGAAATTGTTCAAAACAGTGAAGATGATGATTATAATGGGGATGATGATAGTGAAGGCAATGGTAGACAGTGGGAAAGTGAATATGAGGATAGTGACAAACACTATACGCCAAGTGAAGAGAGTAGTGAGGAAGAGCGGGTGGAGATAGAAGTTATAGCTAGGGATAGGAGGAGGAAGAGGAATGTAAAGCCTAAGTTTGAAGTTATACCTTATGACCCTAACACAAAAAGAAAACATATTAAGTTTAATGTTGGCCTGCAGTTCAGTTCTAAAGATCAGATGAAACAAGCTGTTAGGAATTATAGGATTGGCAAGGGTAGGTCAATTAGATTCAAAGTAAATACTGAGAAGAGGTTTCATGTTATGTGTCAGCCTGGATGTCCATGGAACATGTGAATTAACACTGTTGGAGGCTCTGAGACTTTGCAAGTTAAAAGAATTAATAATGATCATACTTGCATAAGGGCACTATAAAATAAGTGTGTTAAGACTCAATGACTTGCATAATTTTATGGAAACAGGATTAGAAAGAAACCAGATTGGAAGTTAGTTAATATGCAAGATGAAATAGCCAGAAAGTTAAAGGTAAATGTGTCTTTGACAAAGTGTCACAGGTTAAGGGGAATGGCTTTGAGAAATGTTGGTGAATTATTAAAGAAACACTATGAGAAAGTCTGGGATTATGGGACTCATTTGATAAAAAGCAATAAAAAAATATAGTTGATATTAAGGTTAGAAAAGACAATCCAGAAAATAAGCCTCAGTTTCAGAAGTTTTATGTATGCTTTGAAGAACTGAAGAGGGGATGAATTGAAGGGTGTAGGCCTATCATAGGCTTAGATGGTTATTTTTTGAAGACTGTGATTGGGGGGCAACTTTTTTCTAATGTTGGGAGAGATGGTAATAATCAAATGTACCCAATAACATGGGCCATAGTAGAGAGTGAAAAACAGGGATAGTTAGGGATGGTTTTTGCAACTGTTGTTGGGAGACTTGGAAGGTAATGATGGAGTTGGTTGGACCATTTTAAGTGACCAGCAAAAGATAATTACTTGTCTTATTCTTATTTTGTTGTACATGAATTTTATTTAATTATAATTGCCATACATATACCACTGACTACTTTATTTTCTGCTCTGTGGTTGTAGGGTTTGGTTCTAACAGTTAGGGAGATACTTCCTTATGCTGAACACAGGAAATGTGCCAGACATATTTATACAAACTGGAGGAAGAGATTCTCTACTCAAGCCTTGCAGTTTGCATTCTGGAAAGCATCTATGGCCACCCATATTGTGTCATTCAAAGAAGCTATGAAGGAGATCAAAAGGTTGTTAAGGGAAGCCCATGACAAGTTGCTTGAGCAAGACCCCTCTCTGTGGAGCAAAACACATTTTCAAACACATTCCAAGGTAGACAATGTAGAGAACAACATGAGTGCGACCTTTAATGCATGGATTATAAAGTCTAAATGGATGACTTCATTAGACATGCTAGCGAAAATAAGGAGTCAAGTGATGGTTAGACTCAACTAAAAAAGGGATGAAATGTTTAAGAGTCAAGCAACTATATGTCCTAGGATTAGGAAAAAGTTAGATATTCGAATTGAGAATGCAGCTGCCTGTGAACCATTATGCTGCCTGTGAACCATTATGGGCTAAGGATATATAAAGTTTCAGGTAATTCTGCAAACATAACCTCTCATATGTGTTATAATTTCAGCTTGTCACAATGAATAATTTATGGCTCATTTTGATGTGCACATTGCAGGTTAAGTGTCATGGAGATAAGTTTGTGGTTGATCTTGCAGATAAAACATGCACATGTAGGGTGTTTGAGCTAATTAGGATCCCCTATTGTCATGCTATAAGTGTTATTAGTTTTATAAGGGAGCCAATAGAAAATTATGTGAGTCATTGGTATAAGAGGGAAACGTATTTGATGTTTTACAGTCATCTTTTAGAGCCGGATAACAGTTTCTGTGGAGGAGACACCATATGAAAAGATGTTGCCACCACCAATCACAAGGAAGCTTGGAGGAAGACCTCAAAGACTAAGGAGGAGAGAATAGTGGGAGAGTGAAAAGAACCCAGGAAGAATTACAAGAAGGGGAAGAACAATGCATTGTACGAAATATAGGCAAGCTGGACACAATAAAAGTAAATGTCCTAACTCCAATGCACAACCAACTGAAGCTTCAAACGAGCTAATTAAAGATGAAATTATGCAAACTGAAGGAAGTGGATCACAAAGGGTAAGCAATGAAGTTTAACTCATAATGCATTTTCAATACCAGTGTTTGATTGTTGTATGTCATCATTTTTATGAATATGTAAGGTAAACAAGGATAAAGGAAAGACAAAGGCTAAGAAAGGTGATAAGGGGAAGGGGAAGAGGCAAGCCAAAGAGAGTGAGAGTGGGATACAAAGAGTGAAACTGCTAATAAGAAGAAAGAAAGGGCAATCTCCTATTGGATTTGGGACTTATGTGCTTCCAAATGGGAATACAATGTTCCAGTCAGGCAACCAAGGCTATGTTTTTGTAAGTAAATAATAATTTTCTTATCATTTGTTTTACACAGTTTCATTTATGTTCAATTTTCTGACCATTTTCAGATGCCTAACTCTCAAGCTCTAGCAACAACCACACTGCCAACAAACAACATACCTCCACCTCTAACAACAACCACATTGCTAATAAATAACACACCTCCAACAACAAGTGTACCACTCTAGACACCTCCTTCCTCCTCAACATTGACTTCGACTGGCATCCGAACTTTTATGAGCAAAAAAGACACAATGTAAGGGTTAATGCTCTAACTGAAGCTGCTGCAAAAAGGAGAACTGAGATAGGTAGTAGTCAACAATCAACTGCAAGCAATGCATTCAAAAGGCCAAGGAGGAAGGAGACTAAACAATAGGGGATTCACTTTAATTTTCTTAACTTTGACATTATGTTCTTAAACATTAGTTAAATGTGAATTAGTTTATTTATGTATGGGAAAGAATATGGTATATGGTACATTTTGTGTATTGGGATGAAAGCATTAGAATTCCCATTTTGTATTGGGCCGAAACAGTTAAAAATTATGGATGTATTATTTGCAAGTTAATGTAGATGCCTTAAATGGTCTATTTTTGGTGGTATACTTTGTTGGGATTTTGTGTATAATTTTGTGTATTTGTAAGTTAATGCAGATGCCTTAAATGATCACTTTGTCTATTGCTTATTGTGGATTTTGCTTTCTGTTGGGCTTTTGTATTTGTCATCAAGGTTGCAGCTGTTCTGTTTATTTTTTGTATTTGCCAAGGATGCAGCTGCTCTATTTTGTCTTGTGGTCAGTGTTTGCCAATGCTGCAGCTATTCTGTATTTTTTATATTTGCCAATGTTATAACTGCTCTGTTCTGTTTTGTCTTGTGGTTTGTGTTTATATTTTAGAAACAAAGCATCATGAACACAATATAACATAATATAGTATCTCTATCCCTTAGGTTCCTAATTCAGAACACAGAGCATTACAACAACTTAATTACAAGCATTACATTCCCAACAAACTCAAAATTTATTTTAATTCAACCTTCATTACAAGCATTACATTCCCAACACAGAGCAGATATGACAAGCAAAAACAAACATAAAGCAGACATAAAACCAACTACATACCAAAATCAATCCATTACATTCCCAACATATTATATTCATCTAAATCATCCTAATTCACTTCATATACATGATGAGAAAGCATAAAACCCAATATATGACAAGCAACAAAATTAACTTTTTCTCTCTTGCTGCAGCTTTGTTAATTGTACTCTTCAATGTTTTAACTTCCCTCTCCAATTCCTTGATTTGGATTTCATGCCCAACTGGAATATTCAACCTTCTATCAATTTTGTGAAGTTCATTTCTTAATCGATCAATAACTTTCTTTGACCTTGGAGTAAAAGGGGCATCATATCGTTTAAAAAATTCACAATAAGCATTCTTATCCTGTGTAGACAAAAATAAATATATAAGTAATTCAAAAAAACTAAATTTACATTAAGCTAATTATACAAACATGTATTAATAATTTATACGATTAAATACCTTGTATCTATTGCATCCTACAAACCTCCTACCTGGGTGTAATGTTCCAACCTTCCAAGCTTCCCACATTTGTGCGGTTATTCCATAGTAGCATTCCACTTGAATATGAGGCCTTTGCCATTGTATTTGATCAGATAAATATATCTCATCCGTGTCATCTCCATGAACATACACTATAGATGAAGAATTCATGGGAACACAACAAGAATTAGAATGGGCAAAAATGAAAGGAAGCAGTAGATGAAAGAAGCAGCAGAATCAGCTAAACATAGTCGCAACAAATCATAAATTAACACTTGACAGTAGTGAGGAGGAGCAGCAAATCAGCCAAGCAGAATCAATTGCACCAAAGGAGCAATAAAATCACACCAAAGGAGAATCGCACCAAGCACAATCGCGAACTAACTGTTTCCCTAATTTCTGAATTTGTGGGTGCGTTTGGGTTTATACAGGGTCAATTGCCATGTGCTCTGCACATGATATGCACACATGACAAAACTAATGTACACATCAGCATTCAACCCTCACGTGATATGCACGCTCATGAATTCTGTCAATTTTTTGGACGGATTCATAAGTAATGACCATTTTGTAAGTATTTTTGAGTATAGTTATGCAATTGTAACAAAAAAAAATTCGATAACCACAATGAAAATCAGGTCCTAGTATAGTGACCAAAAAGTCAATTATCCCATTCACTTTTTTATGACCCCAACATTAATTATTCCTTCCATATTCCCACATGAATCAATTCTCTAGATCATTTTTATTGTTATTCTCACATTCCAATAAGTATATTTCTCTCTCCAAACCTACCCATTAATTACTTACATGCAAACCGTCTACATTTGTTGGTATTTCTAGCTACTTTATCATTTTTGTTGTTATTCTCACATTCCAATAAGTATATTTCTCTAAACCCACTCACTAATTACATGCATATCTCCATGCATGCAAACCGTCTACATTTGTTGGTATTTCTAGCTACTTTATCAGTTGGTTACAAGTTGTTACAAGCCATATATGAGATGTTGATAAAGTAGCTATATCTCCATGCATGCAAACCGTCTGCATTCTTCTAAAAATTCTCTCTATCCATGCTTGCACACCCTTTATATTCTTCTATAACTTCTTTCAACAAAATTATGAAGGCAACTAAAAATTTGAATTCCAAAAAATTTCAAATTATAATCTCACAAGCTCAACTTTGCCTCCAAAATTTTGTTTTTGTTTTTACTAACTTTGCCTCCAATTTTTTTTTCATTTCTTTAACTTTAAGAGCTAACTAGAACATTCAAATGAACATGAGTATAAATAAAGCTATCCTCTTATCACTTTTTGTCAAAGAAAATAAAATGAAAAACTTAACAAATGATGAAAGACAAGCCATATATGAGATGTTATTGAAGCAAAGCAAAAATGGGAAGGTTAGTTACGATTCAATGATCAATCTAGCATCCATGTTTGGAAAATCAACTCGAACGATTAGAAGAATTTGGTAACAATCAAAGAGTTTTGTACCTGACGATTTGGTGGATGTATCTTCACAACGTACCGGTCGTGTTGGTCGAAAAAGAGTACAAGTTGATTTCAATCAAGTTTCAAATATTCCTCTTCCGAAGGAGGATAAATATTTACTCATTGTCGGTTGCTATGAATGTACCTAAGACCACGTTGCATCGAAGGATCCGAGAGGGTGATTTGATAGCTCATTCAAATACAATCAAGTCTTATTTGTCCGATGAAAACAAGAAGGTAAGGTTACAATTTTGCTTGTCTAAAATACTTGAAGGACCTAACAATCAATCAACTGTTATTGATATGTTCAATTATATTCATATAGATGAAAAGTGGTTTTATATGACCAAAATATCAGAAAAGCACTACCTTCTTCCTAACGAGACCGAACCGTTAAGAATGTGCAAAAGTAAAAAAATTCATTCCAAAAATCATGTTCTTAGTGGTTGTGGCTCGTCCAAGATTTGATGCAAATGGTAATGAAATTTTTTCCGAAAAAATTGGCACTTTTCCTTTTGTTTCTAAAGAAGTTGCTCAAAGAAAAAGCAAAAATAGGAATGTCGGTACATTAGAAACGAAACCCATTTCAGTAGACAAAAAAGTATATAGGACTTGTTTGACCGAAAAGGTTTTGCCGACAATAAGAGAGAAATGGTTCTAATTCTCGTGACGTATTATTGTGCAACAAGATAATGCTAAACCTCACATATCTGTTGACGACATAGAATTCATAGAAGCTGCAAGAAAAGATGGATTTGATATTCAATTGGCATGTCAGCCCCCCAATAGCCCCGATATGAATGTCCTTGATCTTGGTTTTTTTAGGGCCATCCAATCCTTACAACATCAAGAAGCTCCAACAACTATTGATGAATTAGTAGTTGTCGTAGAAAAATCTTTAAATCAACTTTCGGCAATAAGTCTTAATTATGTGTTTTTGTCTTTGCAACAATGTATGATTGGAGTGATGAAGGGGTTTGGCGAAAATAACTACAAGTTGCCACATATGAACAAAAAAGCCTTGGAAGTGGATGGTAATCTTCCTATTCGTCTTCAATGTGATAACAGTATTGTGGAAGAAGTTAGCACCATCTACAATTGGAGTAAGCAATAGTGTAAGAGTTTATGATCATGGGTTTTATTTTGCTTCTAGTATTATTTTGAAAAATTTGAAGTATCTCTTTTTTTGAATGAAGAAGCATTTCCCTTTTTTGAATGTATCTCACTGACTCATGGATCACAAATAAAAACAAATTGTAGTATGTGCTAGAAACTAACATTGGATTATAAATTTTCATGTGAATAACAAAGTCTAACAATTTTAAAAATAACTTGAGTGCTTGATTACATTAAAATTCAATTCTCCAATTTTGAGTTACATGCATAATAAATATCCACCCCAAAAAACAGACCTTTTAAAATTATATCACCAAATTACAACACCAAACTAGTTCAAAATGCAACATTAATTTTCTAGATTCATAAGATTATAAACATTTTTCGAAAGTGCATAGCCAACAATTTTTTCGGTTCTCATTGTGCGATTGGCATTGTTCCATTGATTTGATCCTATTTTTCAAAAATACAATCTGATTCTGGAGCACTTCAATTTGTTCTTGCATGACTTTGATTTTTTCGCATAGCGATTGCATCATATCTTCGACATCCATCTTGTCCAATGTTTCTAAAATTATAGTATCTTCAACATCCTTGTCCAACAATTCTCGAATCGGAAGATTATGGTCCAAGCTATCTTTGGATGACATAAGTAAAGCAAAAATTTACACCTTTAGAAGGTAGAGATTTTGAGAGAAACTATAGATGAAACATGAAGGAGAGAAATTTACGTGGTGTTTGTAGAAAAAAGTACCAAAAGCTAGAATGAATAGAGAAAAAGAGGTTAGAGAGCCATTAAATAGAAGACATGTTATACTGATAATATGAGAGAGAAAGTGGTATAACATTACATCATTTCCCAATGTAAACCTTTTATCATTTCTTAAGTTTCCAACAAAAGTTGACTAAAAGGATTATGAGGATATAAGTGAAAAAATAAGATAAAAATAGTTATTAATATAGAAATATGACATTTATTTTGGGACATCCTAAAAAAAAAATTAGGACGTTTAATATGGGACAGAGGGAGTATATTATATACCTAATATAGTATGTCACCTTGATGACCAAGTATACTTGGCCTCCAAGTTCATCTTTGGTGAATAAGTATACTTGGTATTCACTTAACTAGTAACCTATATAAGAGCTGAGTTCTCTTTGTAAACATAGAGCAACAATAATATTTCAATACATCTATTTTTATCTCTAATATGATATCAGAGTTATAGGTTAGATTCTAATAGATTTACTTTTGTTGTCGACGACGTATAGCCTTCGACGACATATTATACTTTTCCTTCCGTTGTGTTAACTCTAGAAGTTTAGTTTTGTTTTCTGTTAAAGTATATATCTTATCCCACATTGAATACCTTAAGAAAATATGTTTAGTATATAATGACTTGTATCAACTTTTCTCATTGCCAATTGGTTTTGAGTTAGAGAGCTTGATGTCTTTATATGTTAGACTTTTGGCCCATTTTATAAATCTAACACGGCATAAGAGTGGGTTATCCTTGGGCTTAATTAAACACTCTTCTTAGACTTTCATTCTTACCCACTTGCAGTCAGTTACCTGTGGTTTACTAAATTTCTTCTGAGCTTGCTTATTTATGTGAATCTTCATATTCATCAGGTCCATGTGTAACCCTCAATACACTGGGTTACACGTGAAGGGGAATGTTAAAGTATATATCTTGTCCCACATTGAATACATTGAGAAAATATGTCTAGTATATAATGACTTGGATCAACTTTTCTCACTGTCAATTGGTTTTGAGTTAGAGAGTTTGATATCTTTATATGCCAGACTTTGGGTCCATTTTGTAAATTTAACATTTTCGATCATAAGTTCATTTTCTCAGTTTTTGATCATGTCTTTGGTTTCGGCCCATTAAGAATCAAGCAAGAGCCATTGGCTTAATAAATGGGACACAACATAAGGATTGAACTGAAAGGTGTAGGAATGACCCTTGAAAAAGCTACGACTAAAGAATAAGGTGTCGAAAATGGTGTTATACCTCCCTCTCTCTTCGAACCGACTAAAGGAAAGAACGAATAGCCCGAAAGATAGACAAGAATGAGAATTGCTTCTAGACTTCGACTTCGATTTGTTTCAATTTCTATTTTGGTTGTGGTTCTAGTTTCATCCCTCTCGTGGTATTGTCATTATAAATTAGCACTTCGCATGCCGCTCCTGTGCAATCAGCACTTTGCGTACCACTAGCAATTCGCTTGTCGTCGTTGTGCAGCTAGCAATTTGCGTGCCTCCATTGTGCACATGCCTTTGTCTTACCGCTTCATTGCATTGAACTTTTATAACAAACTGAAAGTTATTGTTATAAGTCTTTCAACTTGAGGAGGATGTTAATCACTACAGGAAAAAGGTCTAATTCCGGCAGAATAGAATCACTCGGAATTAGTATATTTCTGACGAAATTTTCTGTCGAAGATAATTCCCTTGGAAATGTATTAATTTCGACGAAATTCTATCAGAAGTATTAATGATCAATGGCGCGAACAACTCCCGCCAACACACACCATAATCTCGACAGAAATAGTAATAATTCTGACAGAAATTCCGTCGAAAATAATATATTTTCGAGGGAAGTTATGTCGACGAAATTTCATCAGAAATAATCTAACTTATAACCCTAAAATTGTTTCCTCCACTTCGTTGCACTAAACATTTCTCTTTTTCCTCTCCTCTCATCAGATCTTTCTCACCTCCCGTCGCTTTTAGATCTCCTACCCTCCCTACCGTCGCTCCCCCACCTCCCTCCCCGTCGTCTCCCTCACCTCCGGTGTCCACCTCCTCCTCATCCCCTTTAACAGATCGGCGGTATAACTAGCACAATTGTGATGGTGGCGGCATAGCGCAGTAGTGATGATCGGTGGCATAACAAGCAAACAAAGGGGCTAAAAAGGGTATCCATTTCAGTAAGGTAAATTTCAATTTTTCCTAAAAATTAAACTTACAGTCCAAAATCAAGTAAATACAATGTTAATTTTGTTTGCACTAGCTAGTAATTGAAAATTAAACTTACGGTCCAAATTAGAAGCCAACAATGTCCTCTTTCTATTATGTAATAATTTTAGATTTATAGTTATGTATTGTAGTGAAGTGTTAATTAGTTTCAATTTGTTCATTTTGTTAGAGACCTTAATTTGCATCGTATAGCAATATTATTTATTTATGTAATTTGAGGCTATCAATTTAAATTTGTTCAATCTTGTTCAAGTGTCAATTTAAATTTGGTCATTAATATTCTAGATGTGTATTGATATTAAGTACGTGAAATTGGTATTGTGAATGTGTATTGATATTGGTGTTGTGTCTCCCGCAACATTAGTTATACGGGTAATAGTTGTTTTATCAAAAATAATTTTAAATATTAGGTAGTTAATTAAATTCTTTAAATAACTAACATGTAGATAATAAATTACATGACCGATTTCAGAAACTTCAAGACCAGTGTACAACTGAGTTGCGGGCTGCTAGTGGAGATCTTGAGCCGTTAGATTCTACCGCCCCACCCACCGCCTGAGGTCAAGTTATTTCGGGATGAGGAGATGATTCTTTGGATCGCGTCTCAAGATCCCTCCCAGCAGCACTATCAGCAGGTATCGAGTGTTGGGTCAGCTTAGTGTTAGTTCTTGCATTTGTGTGGTCCCTTATCTGATTTAAAGATGACTGAAATTAATGTATATTTGTAATGCCAAGTAGTTTTTGTAAAGTCCTTATAAAAGCAATTATGTAAAAGGACTTAGTTAGGGATCAAATTTGTTAGGTTTATTCAAATTGTAGAACAATTCCTTGTAATAGCTTAGTTGTTCCTGGCTAAGAGATTTCTCGCAGAGATGAGGGAAAACTACTTTCAGATCGCAGAATGAACTGAAGACTGTCAAAGATCGTAGAGCAAAAGTCTGATCGTAAAGCTATAATCGCAAAGTCACTAGATTTCATAGAGCAAATGCAGTAATCTAGCTACTCTACGATGTCGCTCTACTGTCTTCTAACAAGTTAGTGGCAGGTTATGACAATAGTCATCAACCTTAGATACATAACCCTCAAGGATAATCTTCATGTGTATTCGTGATAAGGACAAGTCATTTTTGAAGTTTTATGTAACAACTATATGAGCAAGGACATAGAACACGTGGCTACGTGGCTGCTACTGCACTGTTCATAGTAGGGTTAAATCACTTTTTCACCACTAAACTGGACCCCAATTTACATATGCATCACTAAACTGATTTTTTTTCCCAGTCAACTCATTGAACTATAATTTTTTTTTTACAAAAATTAAAATTTTCGTTTGAAAGTGTTAAAAGTTTACAGAATGCTTATATGGCACCAAATCAGATGCTTACATGTATATTCAGCAATTAAAAAATACAACAAATTCATGATTCAATATAATTTATTTAACTCTTCAAATAAAAATTAATTAATTAATTAATTAAAAAAAACTCTTCCTCTTCCTCACCATTCGTCATAACTCATAATTATTGAACCATTTTTAGTGATTTGAAAGGATTGCTGATCTAGTTTAGTAAAATTTTTTCTTTCAATAACAACTAAGATTTGTAGAACCCACTTCATCCAATCAACCCAGATTTGTAGAACTCCGCTTCGTCAAACCACCATAACCTGTCATTGAGGAAGGATAAGAAAATGATTAAGAATATATGAAGTGTGTTACATCTTCCATTACAAATCTGGGTCACCATATGTCGTAATTATATGTTTCATAGTAGATATGGGTCTAGAATTTATAAGTGTAGATTTGGATTTGTTGTAGATCTAAGTTTCATTATGATATTTAGGTTATGGTTGAGGAGGAATTATGGTGGTGCAGGGGTGGTGATGAAATTGATCTTGTGGTTCAGGGGTAGTGATGAAGTTGATTTTGTGGCTAGTGGTAGGAAGAAGATGAATAATAAATTTTTTTTTAAATTGATGGTGGGTGTTGCTACAGCAAGAAAATGGTTAGACTAATTAGTAAAATAGTGATTTTTTTTCTTTTTAAATTGATGCTGGTGCACTGGTAGTGATGAAATTGGTTTGGTGGAAGGAAGAAGATGGATAGTGATTCTTTTTTAATTGATGCTGGACTGCTCCAGGAGAAGGAATATGGGTCCTGATGAAGAGTGATTATTAAAAAAAATGTGTTTGTTATTGCTAAATAATTTATTTTATTATGTTAACTACTTCTTTTTAATTACTTAAGTTAAGTTTAATTTCATGTTTAGTATGTTTTATTGGTTTAATTTGCTTAATAGTTTAATTGCTTCATTTTTAAAAACTTTGTTATTATACTACAAAAATAAAAATATTTTAAATTATCTTGTTTAATTTATCCAAGTAGATTTTTTTTAAAAAAAATTCATAATATTTTTATTAATTTTAAATTAGTCTAGTGTTATTTTCATATGTATAATTTATTAATTCCAACTTTTTCTTAAATAATTTTTTAATTTTATTTTTCACCGCGGATGTCACATTGACACATATAGGAGATGTACATAATCTTTATCTCACTTGCTAGTTTTTATGTTAAAAGTCAAACAACTAAACAAAATTTGTAACGATTTGTAAAAAAATTGTAATTCAATGAGTCAAATGTTAAAAAAAAAAAACAGTTTAGTGATGCATATGTAAATCGAAGCCCAATTCAATAGGAAAAAAGTGATTTAACCCGTTCACATTACTAAGAAAAGCGACCTAAGGTGGTCCAAGCAGACACAAATTCATAGTCAAACAATTGGTAAATGACAAGTGTCCTAGACGAAATTCCCAACGGTAAATTCCCAACGGAAAGATCCCAAGAGAACTCTATAAAAGGACGACGACTTCAAGTATTATTAACCAAGAATTTCCACAAAGTCGAAGTGCTGATACTCTAAGTTCTAAAAGCTTTACTCTACGATTCTGAACAAATTAACTACTACTAAGACATATTGAAGAAGTGTTCAATGTTACTTAGCAGCAACTCAAAACCACATTCTTCTCTTTGTGATTTGATATTTGTGATCTTGTATTTCCAAGTCTGTATGACTTGAAGAATTCTTTGTGAATTATTGTTATAACAGTTCCTTGTAAATTGAAATCTTAGTTATTACCCTTTCTTAGTAGAATATCCCTACTCTCGGAGTAGAAGAGAGGAATAGGAGACTTTTGGGCTCCGAACCTCTTAAAAATCTGTCATTTATCTTTCTGCTCATTTACAATTTCTGTCACTCTACGATTTTTTTCTTGTGCCTTAGTTCCATCTAGTTCACTAAATTTAGAACTGTGAGTTTTCATATAATCTTTGTAGGAGTTTACAAAATTACATTCCATTGTGCATAACTAAATTGATTAACTTGTTTACTGCATTTGGTAAACATTCCTGTAAAAGAATTTTTTTTAATTAGATTTATTCAACCCCCTTCAAGATCTCTTTCAGTGCCTTTGGGGATAACAAGTGGTATCAAAGTTGTGTTCTCTTGAACTAGCTTTACAGCTTGAGTAGATCCATAGCACAAAACAAAACCAGTTTTGAGCTTGGTGGTGGAAACCAGTCACCTTTGTGTAACAAAGATAATTTTGCTAACTAGAAAGTTCGAATACCTGTACATGGATGCTATTGATGATGAACTATTTAATGTTGTGCTCAATGGTCCATACGTTCCTACAAGCTTACTCCTACTCTTGATGATCCAAATAAAGTTGCTGTCAAACAGAGAGAAGAATGGACAGACAACGAGAAGAAACTGATGGCTCTAGACAAACGAGCTAAGAACATTATGTTCATGACTTTTGAAGATGAATTGTTTGAAAATGTAGTCAATTGCAAGATTGCAAAGGAAGTTTGGGAAGCTTTTGTAGTGATGCTTGAAGGCACAAAGGAAGTGAGGGAGAACAAACAATCATTCCTCACCCAGCAATAAGAGATGTTTTCTCACATTCGTGGAAAAGATATCACTGCTACCCGTGAGAGGTTAAATATTATGCTCAACTCACTCAGAACATTTGGAAAGACCTACCCTAACAAAGATTTTAACATTAAGTTCATGACGCCTTGCCTAACAAGTGGGATGTCAAAACCACTGCCATCAGAGAGTCAAAGAATCTTAATGAGATGACTGTTCAAAAACTCTATGGCAATCTTTTGATATGAGTTAGAACTAACCAAAGAGCTGAAATTACAATAACAACAAAGAAGGATAAAGGTGTTGCTCTTAAGGCTGTTGAAGTCTCCTATAAAGCTCCCATAGAGGATGGCAGTAAGTTAGATGATGATGAAGATTTGGCACTGCTGGCCAGAAAACTGAAGAAATTCATGAGAAAGGGAAGAAGCAGCAACAATAACAAAAGATTCAACAACAACAACAACTACAACAGCAAGAGAGTCTCCTCTAAAGACTTATGCTACAACTACAAGAAGTCAGACCATTATATTACTGACTACAATAAGCCTTTAAGAGAGGAGCTCAAGAAGGACAAGAAGAAAGAGTTTTCAAGGAAAGGCCAGAAAGCCTACAAGAAGTATCACAAGAAGGAGAAAGGCCTTGTACACTACTAGAAATCTGGCCTAGGGTCGACGACCGTAGCTATAGGTACTTTGACTGTCGCTAAAGACTCTGGCGACGGCCGACAACCCACATCTAAAGTCGCGTCGCTAATTCCTATAGCTACGGTAATGAGAGTCTATTGTGACGGTTTTGACCGTTGATACAATTTCTCCCATTTCTGCATTTTTGGTATTTACCTAAGGTTATTATTGCTTTTAGCTACGGTCATGACTGTAGGTACAGGTCTTCCCAAGCTCACGTTTTTTAATTCTAGTGGCGGCTATTTTTGTTAGTAGCTACGGTTTCAACAGTCGCGAAATAGCACAATGAATTGTTTAATCTAGCGGCTATGGGTGTCGCTTTAGGTTATCAGCTAAGGTCGTGGCCGTCGCTATAAGCTTTTAAAATTTGCTTATTTTCTCCTCTAATCCTATTGACCCGTCATTATAATGAATTAATACAATTTTTGTAAAATTAATTGTTTTCATTACTGTTATTTTTGCACTATTTTCCTAATAAAAAAATAACACTTACTGAATTGCACAAACATAAGAATTGTCACTTAAATAGGCAAATTAAATTACCATATATATCACATACATATAAGTATCCAAAATAAATATAATTGGCATATTTCATAACTATGCCAATTATGTACAAAGTTAAACATCTCATCATAACAAGTCCTGTACATTGAAATTACTAAGCAGTGCAAAAGCTAGAGTTCTCGAAATTACCAAGTAGTAGTAAATCCATATCAGCTTGAGGAACATCGATCTCATAAGTCTTCTAAATTATTTGATCTATTATTTTCACCATTATCTCCATTGGTTGATCGGTCCTGCAAGTTGCAAACTTACTGTATGAACATAGAATTTTGAACAAATCTAAATTTAAAAGCATGCCTTCAAACCCTTAACATTCAAAAGCATTTTAAACCGGTACAAATAGAATTATATACAAAAAGAGTTAAGAGTCACATGCACCTGATTGTAGGAATGACCGTTAGGGATTGGGATATTTCCTTTTAGCATTTCTCCAACGATCCATTGTAATTCATCAACTTTCCTCGCAGTAGCATCTCCTTGAACCCGCACCATTTTCAACTCATCTTTTAATTCTCGATTCTCGCGTCATAAATCTTCATTCGTGTTACGAGGCCCCCAAGTGTTTGTAGCAGTTGCACTAATTCCACCTTGTCGAAGTCTACAATGTCTCTCTGGCCCGAGCACTTGAGCAAGGATATCATCTCGTCCGTTGTGTATTGTTATTGTTTCCCAGAGTTAGATCTAGCACCTTTCTTAAATTCAATAATTTTTTGCTGCAGAAATACACATCAGGAGAATAAAGTACAAGAATCCATAAGATTTGATACCAATTCACACGAATAAAGTACTAGAGCATTAGATGAGATGAACCAGTTGCCTAGGCACATATTTAAACATGAATAAAGTACTAGGGCATAAGATGAGATGAACCAGTTGCCTAGCCACCTATGAAAACAAGGGAACTTGCATGCGGTGAAATTAAAGTCGCAACGGCATAGAAAAGGGTAATATAGCTGAATATTTGGGGCACTAGTAGACGTAATCACAAAAATAAATCAAAGCAATATACAAGGCAGACAAATTCCTGCCCTGCTAGTCTAAGGGAAAATATATATATGTAATTTACATATGATCCTGCTGCCCTGCAATTACTATATGAGTATTCAGTTAGGCGTGGACCCAATATACTCGTTCGCATAATAACAGAATAGTATCGTCAGAGACTGCCAAACGCCAAATACTAATGGTGGTATGATAATTATGATGACAAATCTGAGGTAGTTATTTTGCTTGTCTTTGAAAAAATTGGTCAGCAAACTACAACATTATAGCAACAACAAATAAATAACTACAAAAAGAATGTAAACATGGATGAATGCACCAATAAATTCTCTAAAATCTGAGGCAGTTATTTTGATTGTCTTTGAAAAAAAGATGCACAAATTGGTCAGCAAACTACTCATGAATCAATAGGAATAAGCTACAACTGACCAAAATGGATGTGACAATATTTCCACTACTGTTTTTGCTTGTCTTTGAAAAAAAGATGCTCAAATTGGTCGACAAACCACTATTTTCCAAAAACAGTGCACAAGGTAGAAGCAAAGAATTAATATATCAAAGCAACATGTTGGAATTAAGGTTTGTTCTCCTAATTAATTACTTTCTATCTCTCTGATCCGTTCTGCCATTGGTACTCATACTTGATATGGAAATGTTAGTAAATGAAACTTCCACTTCTGCAACTAATAATATTCTGGTTTTCTCAACCAAATATATCAGACAACTAATAATATATCATACAACTGTCATGACTTAGTCTCATTAATGATCTTGCATAGTTGGAATTACAAAGATTGATATTGAGTTTTGAGTCATTATAATTAAGATATCTTCTCTCCTGTAGTGGTTCATATATAAACAATAAATCTGACAATTCATATATATTTTAAAGTACCTATTATAGTTATATGACCTGCCAATAGTTTCAACCCAATTACAATTGCCGTGTATCTAACGAAAACTACTATGAAAATATCTAACAGGAATACGGGTTTTGAAGTTCATTAACAGTTCTAGGTAGGAAACTAGAAAAAAAAAAAAGTACCACATTTGAGTCTGCTCCTGGTAGGATTGATTTATCACTTCAAGTGTGAGACTTTATATACATATCAGCTCAATCTAACTCTCTCTTATCCTTTTGAAACTGTAAATAAAAAGAAAAAAAAGAAGAAAAAGACTGTGAATAGTTTATTCATAAATTATAATAAGCGCTTCACATAAAAATATTGAAACATCAAATATATATTACCGCTTCATACTTCTTCTTTGTATCAATTTAGTGCCCAAAGTATGACCCACCAATAGTTTTTTTCGATTCTCGCAATTTTATGTTGATATTTTCTGCATTACATACATTTATAAATATAAGTAATTCTAAAAATAAGTAAGAATTTATAAAATATAATAGCATTGTAACGAATACAACCTTTGCATCATCAGTAAGCCAATAATCAACTAAGGCTGCCCATTGGTTTGGTTTTACTCGATCATTCCCGCTGGTATTTTCTGTGGATTTTGCGATCACCCGACACAAAATGATCGCTCTTTAAATTAGACTTCCAATCCCTCCATCTACTGTTCATGATAGTCATGATTTTGTTTTTGGCATTAGGGTGATATGTGGTACATCGTTTCTACAACAAACAAAATCATGAAGAAATAAATTATCTACTTTGGTACAACAAATTAACAAAAGGCTTAAATACACTTTTAACCTTAAAGTTTTTCGCTTTTTACACTTTAAACCTTAATGTTTCAACTTTAAGATATTGAACCTTAATGTCTTTAAATTTTTATAAATTAACCCTTTTGGCCACAGATGTGTAATAATTGATCCGAATAAGAGTATTTTGAGTAATTTCACTCTTAAATATCTTTGGAAGTACATAAAATTGTAAGCACGTGGTTAGTGTATTATGAAGAAAATGAGTAGAAAAAATTGGAGCAAATATAAACGATATATACTCTTAAAAGACTTAACTTCCCACAGTGTTCTAAAAAGCGGCCTAGGCGGCGCCTAGGCACCTCGCCTAGGCCTAAGGCGGTAAAAAAATCCCTCAAGGAAATTAGGCGGGGTCTAGGCGGGCAGGCGGGGCAGACGACCTTAGGCGGGAAAGACGGGCCTAGACGGACAAAGCGGGGCCTAGGCGGGCAAGGCGGGGGCCTAGGGGGAAAGGTTTTTTTTTAAATTTTAATAAGGGTTAATTGCAAATTATACCCCGAAGTATATACCCTTTTACCATTCGTACCCCGATGTTTAAACGCTCCCATCCCGCTACCCAAAGTACCGTTAAGTAAGCACGATGGACCCTATTCAGATTTTCGGTCAATTTTTTTGCCGGAAAATGGCCACGCGCGTGTCTTAATTTAATATTTAAATATTGTTGACCGTATAAATACCGTAGTTGACTTAATTAATTTGTAGAAATACATGTAAAATATTAGATTAACAAAATAAAGGGTAAAAAATTCAAACAATTTGATGATTTCATCAATCTAATTCTGCTCAATCCTCTTCCACCAATTGAAAACCCTATCTAATAAATTGATGTTGTTTTCGCATAGTGTCACCAGATCATCCCGTGCAAGAATGGAACCTAGGGTTTCGGTAATGGAGAATCTTAAGTTATCGCTGGGGGAATCGAAGGAGCTGAAGATTTCTTTATTGCAGTCGGCAATGAGCTTATCGAGGCAGTGTGAGGGAATGGCGGCGAGTATGGAGACGACGGCAGTGGTGACATGAGGATTTGGCAATGACGGAGATGTCGCATTCGGCGGCGGATTGCTGGAGAGCTTGGAGGAGTGCACCGGATTGGCGGAGGGCGTCGTTGGATCGGAGGTCCGCTTGGATCTGGCGGAGGAGAAAGGAAAGATGGGATTTGGGGTTATGCTGATGAGGTTGACTTTGAGTGTGGGGTTGATTTTTGTGGTGCTGAATGGGTTTTCTTGGGTGGTTTCTAGGGTTTTTCGACCCAAATTGTCGCTGGATTTGGTGAGAAATTTGGGAAAGAAATCATGGGTTTTGCAAGAGTTGGATGAAAGAATTGTCTACTTTTGGCAAACAATCTCGGGGAAAGTGCAGAGTTTCTAAATCCTAACTTGAGAAAATCTATTTACTTGGGGATTCCTTTACATTTGTGTCTTAGAGAGAGAAAATGAAGTGGGTTTGAGATTGGACAAAATTTTGAAGATGTTGAACGAATTGGGGGTTTTAGTTTGAGATTTTCGAGCTTCATGAATGGTTACAAGGGAAGAGGATGAATGATTTGGGTATTTTGGATTTTGAAATTTTTGGTAAGTTCATGGTAATGGAAGATGATGAAGATGGGGAAGAAGAGGAAAAAGAAAACTAAATTAGGTTTGTAAATTTGTAATTTATTGTATTAGTAAGTATAAATGTATTACTTAATCTAATTAATCAGGTTTTCAAATGTTTTATACGGTCAAGTGTATAAAAATCTGGTCAAATCGTACTTGTACATACACCGCCGGAACACATGGCACTTCCGACCACTTTTTTGGCCGGAAATTACAAAAGGGTCAGTTATGGTAACTTAACGGTACTTTGGGTAGCGAGATGAGAGCGTTTAAACGTCGGGGTACGAATGGTAAAAGGGTCTATACGTACTTCGGGGTATAATTTGCAATTAACCCTTTTAATAACTACCCAAACCAAATCTTGATATATTTATGAAGTTGAGGGTTGTTTGGGCCTTACTTAGGAGGCGGTTGGTGAAGCATCCAGAGCGAATAACGTGCTAGAGCCTAGGAGAAGTAGTAGAATGTTGGAGTAAGAGAATTCCATGAAAAAGATTTTTTGTCTGATGATGATACGGAGGAAGAGGGAGATGAGGAGTATGAGTGTGAGTCCGATGGAAACATTATCTTGGAGGGATATGAAGAAGAAGAGTTAGAGATATAGAGAGATATGGAGATGAGGACTATTAGTTTGTATTTTTGATTATTTGTTTGTATTTGAACTTTGAACAATTGCATGTTTGTGTTTGAACTTTGACATTGACAATATGGATATGTGTTTGAACTTTAAACAAAGAACTTTATTATCTTTATTATAGATTGTTTTGCTTTATATTATTGTTTTGTTTGGATAAATGTAAGATAAAATACTAAAATTGGCTTAAAATAAAAAATCTCGCCTAGGCCCCCTAGGCGCTAGCCCTCCTCCCCCCCCGGGCCTCCCGCCCGCCTCCCGCCTAGCGCCTTTTAGAACATTGACTTCCCACATTAAAGAAAAACTTAAATATATTTAAAAACACATAAATTTGTAGGTACGTGATTATTGTAAGATGAAGAACGACAATGTGAAAAAATTGCAGCTAATATAGACGATATAAACCCTTAAAAGATTTAATTGTCCTTTCATTTTAAGTCACGTGAATATTCCGGTAAAAAAGCTAAATTCCATGGCCAAAAGGTTTAATTTATAAAAATTTAGAGATATTAAAGTTTAATATCTTAAAGTAAAAACATTAGGGTTTTAATTGTAAAAAGCAAAAATTTTTAAGGTTTAAAGTGTATTTAAACCTTAACAAAATCAAGAAGAAATAAGCATATCAAAGTGAGTGTACGTTATCATTTTTTAATAGTTACAAGTTATACGTAATATACCTGAATCTCATCCCAAGCTATTTTCAAGTATTCCTCCTTCATCTCTGATCATATAGGAGTACTGATTGGAAAAAATTCTCCATTATGAACAAGACACCCAAGAAAAGTTGTCTACTTGTTAACATCTCCCTCAACAGGTTGACCATCTTTATTCGTACACTACTTTCTTTGATGGACCTGTTTATGACCATAAATCTGCTCCCATAGTTGGTCCCCGCTTCTTTTTGGCTTGAGAACTTGAAATTAATAGTGGATCATGACATTCTTCTAAAGAGAAATTTGACCAAGCATATCCACAAATCAGATATCTATAAAAAACTGTCAAGTTAGAAATCACATAATACCAACTATGTGGGCCTAGTTTGAAGTACAGAGGACACCTGCATATATGTATATATCATTATAAAGACATGATACTTTTGAATTGTTAAGTTAATTTCATATGCCATAAATAAATTAACCTGGTATAGTCTCACCTATAACTTGCTCCATTAACCTATAAATATATTTCCATCAACTTTTACCAGAACTAAATTAACCTGTAACTATATGTCCATCAACTTTTACTAAGAAACTTCTGCAACTAACTTTCTGAATTACAAAGAAACTTTCAGAGCTCCAGTATAATAAAGAAACTGCCATAAGAATGATGAGATACATTACACAACACAGATTTAGCGCACACAAACACAAACATGGACAGAGAGAGATGAACAGTCCTGGTGTGGAACTCCAGCTATCTATTTACTTTTTGGAAATTAACTCTGCTAGATTTGGTGGCAGATTTCTCTAGCTAGGGGGGAAAAATTCAGTTATATGAAGCTATTCCAAAACCCAGATTTTGACATATAACGATCATGTACTAATCTTTTGTATATTCTAAATGTGTGACTTTAATAAATTATGATATATGCATGATACCTGAGGAGGACGCCTCGTTCTCCTCAATGGTAACTTCATTGACATGAGGATCAGCTGCATGAGAATTATCAACTTGGGTATCATCAGCGTTGCTCTCATCATTGTTGAGGCACTATAATTCCGACCACGATGTCTGGAATATCTACCACCAGCCATGAATGCAACCTGAAAAGTGTAATACACATTAATTATGAAAAAGAAAAATGCAAAACTTTATATAAATGGCTTAAATATAAATTACTACATTAAATTATTGACCTTTTTTATTTTGATAATGGACCTTTTAATTTTTTTCAATTAGGTGATTAATTTTTTTTAATTTGGTTTAATTGAAGTTGTCACGTCATAAATTGGCCTGAGGATTTGTCTAATGATATGTTGAAAGAAGACTCATTTTGTAATTTATTTAAATCATTTTATAAAATTAAAAGGTCATAAATGTAATATAACATTACAATTTAACAATAAAAACTAAAAAGATACTAAAATTAAAGTGGGTTATAATATCAAAAACAAAAATAAATATCAAAACAAAGACCAAAGTACTCAGATCGGGGCATCATACCAGAGCCACTCCTCAACATCTTCGGCATGGTTTAGCCCCACTCCCACCATCTTCGGCGAGAAATACTGAACTTAGATCCGATTCAGAGGTAAATCTTATTTTTATACTTCTCTAAAACAGAAACAAGAACAAAAATAAAATCAAAAGCAAGAACTAAGCTTTTCTTCTTCTCCTCCTTGCTCTGCTTTTATTGTTACTTGTTAGCAAGGTATGTGGATTTCTGATTGTTATGAGCAGCAGCAGTATATGAGTATAGTAGCAGGAGTAGTATATGAGCATAGCAGCAGGAAAAGATAGTAGAAGGTTCAGCAACTGTTAATAACAGATAGAAGACATTTGGCAAAGGAATTCAAATTGCAATTGTAACAGAATTAACTGAACAACAGTTAGGCGGGAGAATTAGAAAATCAAACGAGGAGGGAAAGTTAGTTAGATTGGTGTACATCTGTCAAATACAGCTATTGGAGGGAACTTGTATATAAATAGATAGAAAGGGAGTTAGAGAGAGATATCTGAGTATTGTAAAGTTTCTTTTGAACTTCATTCTTGTCTATACTACATTCTTTCATTAATTCCAGATCTTCCATCCATTTTTCTTATTTTTGTTCTGCAATTCGTTCTTTTTACTTTCAATTCATAATTTGTGATTGATAATCACAACACTTGGTATCAGAGTTATCAATCCTTGGCCTCGAATTTCATTAATGGCGGCTGGAACTCGTTCGAAGGAGACCTTTGAGGAGGGACTGAGAAATACTGACTCCCGTGTGCAACAACTGATGAATAGCCACCACCAGCTGCAACGCACAGTGGAGGAAATTGGAGATGGATAACTTATGATGGCTGAATTCCAACGCAGTCTCAAAGGTAAAGGAATTGCTTCTGAAAAGTCTACTGAAACATTTGTGGATTTAACTCATAAGGCTGTGGAAAATGGGGAACCTACTAATTCAAATATGATTCAAAAGAATTTTCATCCTCGTTTTGACTTTCTAGTTTTTAATTGATTGGATATTAAGAATTAGGTAATGAAGTTTGAGTACTTTTTCCAATTTCATCATATAAATGACCTGCTGAGATTGAGAAGTGTGGCCCTTCATCTTGAAGGGGAGGCAGGATCTTGGTTCTTAGCATATTTTAAATCCAATCATAATGTGTCATGGAAACAATTTGTTGAGGATATAGAAACCAGATTTGGTGAAACTATTTATAGTAGTGCATTCACTGAATTTAATAGGTTACAACAGACTGCTTCAGTTAGTCATTACCAAAAGAGGTTTGAATTTCTTAGGGCATTGATTGAGGCTAAAAACCCTGGACTAGATGAAGCATATTTTGTTAAATGTTTTGTAGGGGGATTAAGGGAGGAGGTAGGGGGATTTGTTGGTCTTCTTAAACCTCAGAAATTGACTGAGGCTATTACAGCAGCTAGGGTTCAAGAAATGACTGTTGAAGCTATTTACAAAAGAAATAAGCCTATTTCAAATTTTCACAAACCTATGGGAAACAATGGGGGTAGTAATGTTTTGGGGGTAAACAGATCAAAGCTACAATTTCTTGGAAATAACCCTAATGTTATGGGAAGCAGTGATAAAGAAAATTTGGGTGGTCAAGTTAAAAAACTTACATACAGTGAGATGCAAGCTAGGAGGGAAAAAGGATTATGTTTTAATTGTGATGAGGTTTATAAACCAGGGCACAGATGCAAGTTTAAATAGATCTATCTTATCATTGGAGATGAGGAATGGGAAGATGACTGGAAGGAGGAATTAGACATTGAAGTTAAAAGTGATGGTGGGAAACAAGAAGCTGAAATGTCTATTTCTTTGCATGCCTTAAATGGAAACACATCAGAAACCACATTAAGAATTAAGGCAACTGTGAAAGGAAGGGAAATTATACTCCTTATTGATACTGGAAGCACCCATAACTTTTTGAACAATAGCACAATTGAGAGATTGCATTGCACAAGAGAAAAAGATAAGCCTATGCAAGTATGTGTGGCAGATGGTTATAAGATGTTGTGCACAGAAAGATGTAAAAGATTTGAATGGATATCCCAGGGCCATAAATTTTGTACTGATATGAGACTCATTCCATTAAAGGGGTGTGATGATGTTTTGGGGGTGCAATGGCTAAAAACTTTAAGAGATTGTGTGTTTAATTTTAATACATTAACTCTAAGTTTTTCTGTAGGAAAAGAGAAGTCGTCTTGAAAGGAAATAGTGACAAACAACCATCTTCTGTGTCGATAATGACTGCTGTCAGTTTATAGGATGCTTGGAAAAAAGATCAACTGTCATTATTAGCATATGTATTTGCAGTCCAAGCTAAGGAAACAAGGGAACAAATTCCACCTCAGATTCAACAAGTACTACAAACTTTTGAAGATGTGTTCAAAGCGCCAGTCTTTACCTCCTCAAAGAACTCATGACCATCACATTCTATTGAAGACTGGATCAAACCCATTCACCATTACGCCATACAGATATCCTCACATACAAAAAGCTAAAATTGAGAAAATTGTTCAAGAAATGCTTGAAGCTGGAATTATACAACCAAGTCAAAGCCCTTTTGCCTCACCAGTTTTATTGGTTAAAAAGAAGGATGGATCTTGGAGGTTTTGTGTGGACTTTAGAGAGTTAAATAAAATCACAGTCAAGGATAAATTTCCTATTCCCATAATTGAAGAGCTACTGGATGAATTGAGAGGTTCAACAATCTATTCCAAATTGGATTTAAGGGCTGGTTACCATCAAATCAGAATGAATCCACCTGACATTCCTAAAACAGCCTTTCGAACATCCATAGACCATTATGAATTTCTTGTCATGCCCTTTGGCCTTACAAATGCTCTAGCCTCGTTTCAAGCCTTTATGAACCAGGTATTTGCTGCATGTTTGCCTAAATCTATACTAGCAAAAATACGCAAGTATACGCAGTCCACAAGTAATAAAGAGTAACTAGAGTATCGCTCCCACGAGAAAAATATGCAATTTATAATATTAAAAATCAATTCTATACTAACTCAATTAAAGTAAACAAGAGATCAATTGTGTGTTGAGTTGAAAATTTTAATAAAACTAAATAATAAATTTCGAAAACAGATATTATTGGAAACTTAAGATTACAATTTCACTTATTGCTTCATTTAAATCCATATACTTCCTGTTAAATTATGATAGATACTTCAGATTGTTAATCAGGAACTCATCATTATCTAAAATCACTTCTTAGTGTATCCTAGACAAATCAACCCAAATCTACAAAGGTTAAAATTAAGTTGAACACCCTAATTAACTAATTCACTATATCTCTAGGTGAATTACAATTAAAAAGGTTTTGAAGCTTAGGTTCCTCATCAGATTACATGCGGTGTGTAGGTATATCTCTATCCTAAACACAAATTATGAATCCCAACGTAAGTAGAAAACATAATCACATGCTATTACGATCAGATCTAAATCTATAATCCATCTCTCAATTTCATATAGATTATCACAGTAATCACTGGCCAGGTAACTAAGCAATTATGCACAAATCATAATAGACAATCTGAAAATACATATCCATAATTAACCACGAAACATATTAGATAAAAACTACACAATGAGATCCATTGCAATCTTAAAAGTAAATTAGTTCATAGCTAAATCAAAATCCATAATCCACAAATTAAATAACATCCAAAATTAAACTAAGAAATAAAGAAGAGAAATAAAACTCTGATAGTAACCTCCAATCTCTCCTTAGCTCCTACAATGATTTCTATGTGCTATCCAAATTGCTTTAAGTCTCCAATTGATTACAAATTAAGAATAAGTCTCTTAATTCATAGATAAATAAAAACCCCTGAAAACTAACTATTTATAGTGCCTACTAATCGTCCAAAACCACTTAGAAGAAAATAACTTTGATTACAAATCAAATTCTAATTCAAAACTGCAAAGTCAAACTCTGCTCCTAGTCAACTCCCGACCTAGCGCGGCCGCGCTAGGTCCAAGCACAAATCCGGCATGCCCGCGCAGTCCTTCAGCAGAGTCCCAATCTGGCAACCAGCGCGCGCTGCTTTCCTTCACTTTATCGGCGCGACCGCACAACTCATCAGTACTTCTTACTTTGGCTCCTTCAGTACTCAATTTCCATCAACTTTGGTTCAAACGCAAAATTACCTACAAAAACACAGAAAACACATGAAAAGTAACTAGAACTCAAGGATTTAAACAATAATACAGTCAATTGATATCCAAATCGTAGGTATGAAACTTATTCATCATTGCACATCTAAGGAAATTCATTTTGGTTTCTTTGATGACATATTGATCTACAGTCCCAATCTTTCCACACATGTGGAACATCTGATTATAACATTGACCCTCCTCAGACAAAATACATTGTTTGCTAAGCTGTCAAAATGTTCTTTTGCTCAATCCCAAGTGGAGTATTTAGGGCACATTATTTCTGCAGATAGTGTTTCTGCAGATCCAAATAAAATCACTAGCATGTTGAATTGGCCAAAACCAAAATCAGTTAAAGCTCTCAGAGGATTTCTTGGGTTAACTGGCTATTACAAACAGTTCATCAGGAATTATGGGGAGATAGCTAGACCATTAACCAGGCTGTTACAAAAGGAACAATTTCTTTGGACTTTTGAAGCTACCAAAGCTTTTCAAAATTTAAAAAAATCTATGAGTACAACTCCTGTCTTAGATTTACCTGATTTCACTTAGCCATTTATCATTGAAATTGATGCTAGCTCAAAAGGAATTGGTGCAGTTTTAATGCAAGAAGGAAGACCATTAGCATTCTTGAGCAAAGCTTTGGCACCAAAGCATCTAGGCTTATCTGTCTATGAAAAAGAACTTTTAGCCATCTTGCAAGCTGTAAATAAGTGGAGATCTTATTTAATTGGGGCTCATTTCATCATCAAAACTAACCATCGAAGTCTTAAATTCTTTATGGAGCAGAGGCTTTCTATATTTTTACAACAGAAATGGTTGAGTAGGATGCTTGGATATGACTATGAAATCACTTATAAAAAAGGAGCAGAAAATGTAATGGCAGATGCTCTATCTAGAATGGGTCATGAAGATAACATGTCTCACACTATGGCCATTACTGGATTGATTCCTTCTTGGTTACAGGAGATCAGTGATTCATATGAAGGAGATGAACATGTTCAGGTCATAATCCAACAACTCAGTATCCAACAGGATTTTATGCCTCATTTCACTTTTTAAAAGAATGTTCTAAGGTATAAGGGGTTGATATATGTAGGTTCTCAAACTAATCTCAGGAAAACTATTTTTGCAGCATTCCATGACAGTCCATTGGGGGTCATTCTGGAGTTCAAGCTATTAAAAAAAATTGGGAGCCTATTTTGTTTGGAATACTATAGCAGCATATATTAAAACTTGGATCAAAGAATGCGAGGTCTGTCAAAGGCATAAAACAGAAAATAACCCTTATCCAGGATTGTTGCAACCTTTAGAGGTTCCTTACAAACCTCGGGATGATATCTCCATGGACTTTATTGAAGGATTGCCTAGTTCTGAATGAAGAACTGTGATTCTAGTCATAGTAGATAGATTTTCTAAATTTGCCCATTTCATTGGCTTACACTACCCTTACGCAACAAGTACTATAGCCAAGGTGTTCATTGACACTATTTATGAAATTCATGGATTACCACAAACTATTATTACTGATAGAGACAAGGTCTTTGTAAGTACATTTTAGCAAACTTTGTTTAAACAACTGGGGTCAAATTATGCCTAAGTACAGCCTATCATCCTCAGTCTGATGGCCAAACTGAGAGGTTAAATAGATGTCTGGAATGTTATTCGGGGTGTATGTGCAGTGATCATCCAAAGAAATGGTGGACTTGGTTAAGTTTAGCCCAATGGTGGTACAAAACCAACTATCATATAACCTTGCATTGCAACCCATTTTAAGCATTGTTTGGTCTTTCTCCTCCTCATCTTAATTTTCATCAGATTGAGACCACCAAAATTCCAGCTGTGGACAGTTTTATCAAAGAAAGGAGTATGGTACTAACTGAATTGAGGGACAAATTGCTGCAAGCTCAAGTTAGAATGAAGAACTATGCAGATCAAAACAGAACTGAAAGGCACTTTGAAGTAGGAGTCAGTTTATCTCAACCTACAACCATAAAAGTAATCTAGTCTAGCTTAAAGGTCTAACTTCAAGTTAGAACTTAGATACTATGGTCCTTATAAAGTGTTGGAGAAGTTGGGGTCAGTCGCTTATAGGTTGGATTTACCTACCAATTCCCAAATCCACAATGTTTTTCATGTGTCCCTACTCAAAAAACAGATTGGTTCTTAGGCAAAAGTAGCTACTACATTACCTCTTATAGCTACAGATGGCAGGCCAAAACTTGTTCCCGTTGCTGTTTTAGATAAACGGATGATCAAATTCAGAATAAACCTAAGATTAAGTACCTAATTCACTAGGCTAATAGCAATCAAGAAGATGCTTCATGGGAGGATGCTCATCAGATGGTTCTTCAATTTTTATATTTCAATTTCAATCCTTGAGGACAAGGACGTTTTGAGAGTGGGGTAGTGTTATGAGCAGCAGCAGTATATGAGTATAGTAGCAGGAGCAGTATATGAGCATAGCAGCAGGAAAAGATAGTAGAAGGTTCAACAACTGTTAATAACAGATAGAGGACAGCTGGTAAAGGAATTCAAATTGCAATTGTAACAGAATTAACTGAACAACAATTAGGCGGGAGAATTAGAAAATCAAACTAGGAGGGAAAGTTAGTTAGATTAGTGTACATCTATCAAATACAGCTATTGGAGGGAACTTGTATAAATAGATAGAAAGGGAGTTAGAGAGAGAGATCCGAGTATTGTAAAGTTTCTTTTGAACTTCATTCTTTTTTGAACTACATTCTTTCATTAATTCCAGATCTTCCATCCATTTTTCTTATTTTTGTTCTGCAATTCATTATTTTTACTTTCAATTCATAATTTGTGATTGATAATCACAGCACTGATTAATGGACAAGATCGATGTAGATGGCAAGATAGATCTAACTTCATTTGCTTTTATACTTTCTGCTATGATGATCGAGAATCTAAGGCGACAAATTGATTTGGTTGCAGTAATATTTTGGCATTGCTTTGATGATTTGGTTGCGGCAATATTTCCGGCATTGATTTTATTTCTTTCAATGTATTTCTTCCTGTAACGAATGCAATTTTTGTGATTGAATAAAAATATTTATTGAATTATATAAATATTTTTATTAATTTATTGAGCTTAATATATATTTTATTAAGTTTTGTGGAATGAGTATATGTTAAGTTTAATAATGATAAATATTATTTGAATGTGATTTGTTATGTTTATTCTAATTTAATTTAATAATTAAATTAGATGATGAAAAGGTTTATTTGAATAAATGATTTATTTGAATAATATAATTCATTTGGTGTTATTGTTATTAGTTAAATAAATTTATTATTTAAGTTAGTAAAGTTTAATTGAATTTATTTAATAATAAGTTCAATTAAATTAGAAGTGTGACATTTTAAATTATATGTTATAATGGTTTATTAAAATAATGAGAAAGTGTTTAATTCAGTTTTACTAAACAAGGCCCTATGATCTTTGTTTGGGAATAATGGGTTATTTTATTTGTGTTTTACCAAACAAGACCTTAAGACCTTTAGTTAGAATAATGGGTTATTTTATTTTGTATTTACCAAACAAGCCTTATGGCTTTTGAATTTTTATAACTGATGATTTAATTAGATTATACGTTCCATCAGTTTTTATTTTTATTCATCAGTTTTATATTTTATCTTTATACTACGTCAGTTAAGAAAAAGAAAAGAAAGAAGAAGAAACACAGAGTTTGAGAGAAAGAAAAGAATAGAGCTCTGTGAGTTTGAGAGTTGAGAGAAAAGAGAGAATTGAGAGTTTGTGAATTGAGAAAGAGAAGGAAGGGAAGTGCTAGTAAGGAATTATATACATAACTTGAAGGTATAATTCTTATTAGTTTTGTTTTAGTTATATTTTTATTATTTTACTTCTCTGTATGTGATTTTTACTTCACTGTATATGAATTTATATGCCAAATACATGAATTACTTGGTTATAATTGTTAGTAAGCATGAATTAGAGATTATGTGGTGATTATAAACTAGTTTGAAGAATTAATTCATGAAAACATGCTTTAGAATTGAGTTCTTAGTTTTACAGAGCTTTATTTCATGTATGGCATATTTGTATGAAAATTGATGATTCAACTTGGTTATTAATTGGTTAATTAATAATTGTTTATGATTGTATGATGAAAAACATGAATAATGCAAGAAGAATGGTTTTAATTGGTTGAAAAATTAATTTACAGAGTTTGATTTCATGAAAATGGTCAAAGCATGAATAAATTGTTTAACAGTGAATTTTTTGGTTTTAAATTAGTTGATTATGTGTTTTATAATAGTTAAATTAGTTAGAAACATGTTGGGTATTTGTTTTCTAACATATTTGATGTCTGGGTATATCTAGTTTGTGTACTGGATGATAGAATTCGCAAAATTTGGCCTAGGTTTTCACTGTTCGCAAACTGTAGGAGACGACTGTCGGGTGTCTCGCCCCGGCGAGAAAAATGAGCTAGTAATCTTCGCCCCGGCGAGAAATTTTGTAAAGGATAGGCTCGCCCCGGCGAGATATTTGTTCAGTAAATTCTCGCCTCGGCGAGGGAGCAGTACTGAAATTATTTTTAATTTTTATTTTCTTTGTGCTTTTATTATGATGCTATAAACAAGTTTAAAACTTATATTAATGTATTAAGTGACTAAAGAATTGCCAAGATGGTTGTTAAACTAGTACTTGTTGACTATGATATGCTAAGTGAAATGTTATAATAAAAGGATAAAAGCAAGCTTAAAGTGTATATTATTTTGTAACTAATTATGTTACCATTTTATAATTAAATGTATAGGTTGTTTAAGGATCGTGAGATATTTAATTTGTAATCAATGCTTGAGGCAAGTTCCTTATCTCAACTTATTACTTTATGTTGAACAAGTTTTCCTTCCTTAAGCTTGAGAATTATTTATAGCAAGTTGTTGTTCTCTTTTAACTTGTTAATTTATTCAAGACAAGTTTATTTATATTGAGCAAGCTTATTGACCTTAGCTTATTGATATTCAAGCAAGGTTATTATCATGATTATATACTCAAGCTTTATTCCAATCATTGTTATTATTCAAACTTCGAGTATAGTTTCTATTGAACAAACTCTATTGAATTAGACTAGCAAACCCTTATTGATTCAGCTAGTCCTTAGTTGATGAGCGTTTCAAAGACTTAGAATGTTTTCTATACTTGTTCCAAGCCAATTTCCTTTTTGGTATGGATTCAGACGATAAACTGAGATGAAACAACCCTAATATAGGGGATTACTTACGCGACAGCGTTAAAATGTTTGTGCACAATACATTGTACAAAGGGCTGATCCCCCTGAGTACGAGATGTTGGTCCATAGTCTACATGACTGTTAAAGGTTACAGTAGAAATACTTGTAAACCTAGGACATAGTTCGAGGTCTTGTGACCCTCAGATATAATTTCTAAATCCTGAAATCTATTTTCTTTGGAATCAAGCATTCTAACGAGCTTTTAGACTTTGATCATTTATTGATTGAGATTCAGAAAATTATTATTCCTCAGTTGAAATCATTTCATTTAGATATTATTGTTATCGTACTTGTGAGCAATTGTTTGCTCACTCTTGCAATAAACATTGCAGCTAAGCCAGAAAAGCAGGACGAGCCGTCCACGAGCAAAGGCAAGGGCAAGATGCATAAATAGCTAAAGACCTGCTATTTACTTGATGTTTGATTGTAATAAGACTTATTTAAATTATGTTTTATTCCGCAATTGATGTATTAAGGTTTAGATAACCTGGGATTTGAATATTTAATAGTTTGGTGATGTAACCCATTTTGGGAAGATATTTATTTAAGTTTATTTAATTGTTATTTTATTGGGTAGTTAGTTTTGAATGAATGAGATAATGAACACCAAATCTGTGGGAATTAAGTACCTGGATTTGGGGGTGTCACAGGTTGGTATCAGAGCTGATAGGTTATGAACCTCTAGGTGGGGAAAACCTTAGGGTAGTAGCCTTTTAGAAGATAGAGAATGTAGAGGAGATAAACTCTTATCGAGTTCTAAGGAATGAATTACGGAAATTCATAAAAGACAACAAAACGATTATGTGTTATGTGCTTATTTGATAACAAACTTATGTGCTCGCGAGTATTATCGATTAGTAATTAAAACTTAAAATTTTGTTGTCAGGATGACTGATAGAGGAGAGCCCAGCCAGACTAGGGAGGAGGAGCCCCGAGATATTCACGTAGTTCATGAGCAACTAGTGCAGAGGGAGCCATCCCCATTGATTACAGTTACAGGCCACGAGTATGAGCCTGAGACTGATCCTGAGGAGGACCCTGAGGAGGATCCTGAGGAGGAGGAGGAGGAGGACCCTGAAGAGATACCACTATCTACTTTGGGTGTTCAGATGTACGAGCAGGTATATGATCGCAACATAGAGTTGCAGGACAGAGTGGAGGAGTTAGAGGGGCAGCTGGCTGAACGACAGACTGCTTTAGAACAGAAGAACAGTGAGATTGAGGAGCTAGACATACGTCTTGGAGACGTGGAGTGGAAGCTGGTTCATGTAGAGAGTGAAAAGGAGGAGTTAGAGGAACAGGCTGCGGAACGTCAAGCCACTTTAGAGCAGAAGGATGCTGAGATTCAAGACCTTTCATCACGCCTTGCAGAGGCTGAGCAGAGGCTAGCACAGTCTGAGTATCGACACGAACAGTTGATAGCCAGGAATGAGATTGTACGAGATGAGTTGAAAGAGGAGTCAGCTAAGCGGGCGAGAGCTGAGACTGCTTGGTTGAGGGAGGCTAACTGCGCATATCGTGTTGAGCGTGAGGTACGGTCAAAGAAGGCCAAGATTGATGATATGGAGTATATTTTTCACTCCACAGTGGATAGAGCTTTGGATCGAGTTCATCGTCATCCAGATATGGTGGATCGAAGGATGGTGACTCGTATTATGGAGCAGGAACGCCAGGAAGCTGTGCGTCGTGGGATGTCATCATAGATTGTGATTAGTTATGTTATTATGAAACTATGAAGTGAATAAATTGTAAATCCCAGTTTCTATAATGGGATAGAATAATGATGTAATCCTGGAACTTTGTGATTTCAGGATAGATGATTTGATGTAAATAACTACGATGTTATCTCTATTATGTTTTCAGGCAGTAAATGAATAAAATGTGAAAGTTTATCAGTTGTACTGTGTGTTAAGTGTTATTTATAAATGTTTAAGTTGAGACTTAAATGTTTAAATAATTGAGCAATAGTCTAATAACGCGAATTTTTAACAGAAGATGCCGCCAAGAAGACAACCAACACATCAACAGACCCCTGAGGGATCTACTAATAACGAAGAAGCCAACGTTAATCCCATGCAGCAGTTGGTAAATTTGTTAACGGGAGCCTTTGCAAATCAACCACAAGCTCAGGCTACAACCTTTAAAGACTTCAAGACTGTCGGATCTCCGGAATATCACGGGTCTATGAATCCGATAGAGGCTCAAACGTGGATTATGGAAATGGAGAAGGTGTTTGATGTCGCTAGAGTCAGCGCGGACCAGAAGACGGCATTTACAACCTTTATGCTGAAATCAGAAGCTAGCTACTGGTGGCAAGCAAATAAGACTCGAGGTGGCCAAGGGATTATTCCGTGGGAGCGATTTAAAGAGATGTTTTTCGAGACCTACTTTCCGGTAAGTGCTCAAAATCAAATGGAGGTGCAGTTTCTGGAACTGAAGCAAGGTACCATGACGGTACCTGAATATGCTGCAAAGTTTAATGAGCTGGCGCGGTTTGCGCCATATCAGGTCAACACGGATGAGCGGAAGGCTAGGAGATTTGAGCAGGGACTGAAACCTGGTTATATAGTAGAGTTTCGTTGTTTCAACTGAACTCATTTGTGGCAGTGCTGGAAAAAGGCGATTATCGCCGAAGGAGGAAGTGATGCTCTGTCCAAGTACAATCAAGAGCAGAGGAAGAAGAAGAATGAAAATGAGAACAAGGCAAGTGGTAGCCATGGGGGCAGTAGCCAGAAAAGGAAGTGGAATGATAGTAACTCTACGGGAAGTCAGCAGGGTAATCAGAAGAAGAAGATAGAGGTGTGCAACAACTGTGGAAAGAGCCATATGGGTGCTTGTTTGAAGGGTAAGCGGGTATGCTTCAACTGTGGACAAGAGGGTCATATTTCACCAAATTGCCCTAATCCGAAGAAAGGAGCATGTTTTATCTGCGGGTCGAAGGATCACTTTGCTCGGGATTGCCCTAAGAAAGCAACTACAGGTGGAGCCAGTTCAGGAAAGGGAAACAGCGGTGGTGGAGGCAATCTGACTATCACAGGACCCACGCAGCCCAACCGACCTACCGCTCGAACATTCAATATGACGGTGCAGGATGCTGTGCAGTCAAAGGATGTAGTGTCACGTATCATTCCAGTCAATAATGTTAATGCTTATGTATTGTTTGACTCGGGTGCTACTTGCTCATTTATATCCGATGATTTTGCTAAGAAATTAGGGTTACCCCAGGAAGAATTAGATTACCCTATGAATATAGAAATTGCGAATAGGGAGGTGATTCCTGTTAAGTTTGTTCACAAATACTGTCAGGTAGATATTAAGGGTCATGTAATGACTGTCAACTTGATCCCAATTCGTCTTGGGGAGTTTGACGTTATTTTGGGTATGGATTGGTTGTTTAACCATGGGGCAGTTATTGACTGTCAAAAGAAGTGTGTAAACCTTATGACTCCGTCAAAGGTAGTGTTTTATGGCAGCAAGTCGCCTAGACAAACGAGTTGTCTGACGATGGTGCAAGCCAGAAAGATGTTGAAACAAGGATGTGTAGGATATCTAGCCTACATAGTTGATACCCGAAAGGTGGGTGCAAAACTGGAGGAGATACCAGTAGTTAGGGATTTTGCGGACGTGTTTCCTGATGATTTGCCAGGATTACCGCCAGATAGGGAAATCGAGTTTGTAATTGATTTAGCACCGGGAACGGCCCCTATATCGAAAGCTCCGGTAGAAATGAAGGAGTTAATGGTGCAGCTGCAAGAATTACTGGATAAGAAGTATATTCAACCGAGCGTTTCGCCGTGGGGAGCGCCGATATTGTTTGTTAAGAAGGATGGGTCAATGCGTCACTGCATTGATTATAGAGAGTTGAACAAGGTCACGATTAAAAACAAGTATCCGTTGCCTAGAATCGATGACCTGTTTGACCAACTGAAGGGAGCGAGATATTTTTCAAAGATAGATTTACGAAGTGGGTACCATCAATTGAAGGTGAGAAAAGAGGACATACCAAAGACGGCGTTTCGAACCAGATATGGTCACTATGAGTTTTTGGTTATGTCATTTGGTTTAACAAATGTGCCTGCAGCGTTTATGGATCTAATGAATAGGGTGTTCAAACCATTTCTGGATAAATTTGTGGTGGTATTTATAGACGACATTCTGGTCTACTCCAAAACTCAAGAAGAACACGTGGAGCATTTGAGGGTGACATTGGAGGCGTTAAGGAAAGAGAAATTGTATGCAAAATTTTCGAAATGCGAATTTTGGTTGGAGCGTGTTCAATTCCTTGGGCATGTTATTGATAAAGACGGGATTTCAGTGGATCCAGCGAAAGTATAGGCTGTCATGAACTGGGATCAGCCGAAGACAGCGTCAAAAGTGAGGAGTTTCCTTGGTTTGGCAGGATACTACAGGCGTTTTATTCAAGATTTTTCCAGGATCGCCACTCCGTTGACGAATTTAACAAGGAAATCAGTGAAGTTTGTTTGGACGGAGAAGTACGACGAGAGTTTCCAAGAACTAAGAAAGAGACTAAGTTCGGCACCTGTGTTGTCTTTACCAGATGATACAGGAAATTTTGTGGTGTACAGTGACGCATCACATAAAGGACTTGGTTGTGTGTTGATGCAGAATGGTAAAGTTATTGCATATGCATCGCGCCAACTAAAAGACTATGAAAAAGGGTATCCGACCCATGATTTGGAGTTAGCAGCCGTGGTGTTTGCTTTGAAAATCTGGAGGCACTATCTCTATGGGGAGAAGTGTGAAATATACACAGACCATAAAAGTCTGAAGTATATTTTCACGCAGAAGGATTTGAATATGCGGCAGAGGAGATGGATAGAATTGATCAAAGATTATGACTGTGAAATTCTATACCATCCAGGGAAGGCTAATGTGGTTGCTGACGCTTTGAGTAGAAAGGGTCGGGAGAAACTACTCTTGTTAACTGATCAGGAGAAGCTTGTAGCGGAAATGGCTAAATTGGAGTTAGAGGTGAAAAATCTGGCAGAGCCTAATGAAAAATTATTCCAGATGGAAACCCAACCAACTTTGGTAGAAAAAGTGAAAGAAGCGCAACTCCAGGATGAGGAGTGTGTTGAGATACGGAAAAGAGTGCTTGAAGGTGAAGAGCTTAAATATAACATCGATACCGAAGGGTTGCTGAGATTTGAAGGCAAAATCTGGGTACCGTCGGTATTGGCAATCAGAGAGGAGATTTTGAACGAAGCTCACAGTTCACGATTTTCGGTTCACCCGGGAAGCATAAAGATGTACCAGGATCTTCGTCAACATTTTTGGTGGCCAAACATGAAAAGAGAGGTTGCTGAATGTGTTGCAAAGTGTCTCACTTGTCAAAGAGTTAAAGCGGAGCATCAACGACCAAGTGGTTTGTTACAGCCTTTGGAGATACCCGAATGGAAGTGGGAGCATATCACAATGGACTTTGTGGTAGGGCTTCTGACTACTCAGAAGGGTTATGACGCCATATGGGTCATAGTTGACAGATTGGCGAAATCAGCGCATTTCTTGCCTATCAAAATCCGATTCACTTTGGATCAGCTGGCGAAATTATATGTCAAAGAGATTATCTCAAGGCACGGAGTTCCAGTATCAATAGTATCAGATCGAGATCCACGTTTCACCTCAAAATTTTGGAGAAGTCTGCAAGCTTGTTTGGGGACACAGTTGAGAATGAGTACAGCCTATCATCCTCAAACCGATGGCCAGAGCGAAAGAACAATTTAAACGTTGGAGGATATGCTCCGAGCGTGCGTTATGGATTTTAAAGGTAACTGGGATGATCATTTACCTCTGGTCGAGTTTGCCTACAACAATAGTCATCACGCTAATGGTTGTCATCACGCTAGTATCGGCATGCCGCCCTACGAAGCATTGTATGGAAGAAAATGTAGAACTCCATTATGCTGGGATGAGGTTGGTGAACGACGACTATTGGGACCCGAGCTGGTACAACAAACTGCTAAAATTGTCAAGGTGATAAGAACCAGACTGATAGCCGCTCAAGACAGACAGAAAAAGTATGCTGATCAACACCGACAAAATCGCGAATTTGAAGTCGGGAGCTTTGTGTTCCTCAAAGTATCTCCCTGGAAGGGAAAAATCAGATTTGGTAAAAAAGGTAAACTCAGTCCGCGGTTTATTGGACCCTTCGAAGTGCTGAAACGAATAGGCGAGGTGGTTTATGAAGTAGCTTTACCTCCCGAGTTAGACCACATTCACAATGTCTTCCACATATCTGTGCTACGACCGTATAAGTCTGATTATAAGCATGTCATAGAGTATGAACCGATACAATTTGAGAAAGATTTATCTTATGAAGAGATACCTGTTCAGATAGTGGACAGGAAGGAGCAAGTTCTTAGAAATAAAGTGATACCTTCTGTTAAGGTAATCTGGAGGAACCACAGTGCTGACGAAGCAACGTGGGAACTCGAAGAGATAATGATGCAAAATTTTCCTCAATTATTTGTTTAATCTTTATATTGCGATTCTGGGGACAGAATCTTTGTAAGGAGGGGAGAATGTAACGGATGATTTAATCGCGTTGTGATTTTGGGGACAGAATCCTTTTAAGGAGGGAAAGATGTAACGAATGCAATTTTTGTGATTGAATAAAAATATTTATTGAATTATATAAATATTTTTATTAATTTATTGAGCTTAATATATATTTTATTAAGTTTTGTGGAATGGGTATATGTTAAGTTTAATAATGATAAATATTATTTGAATGTGATTTGTTATGTTTATTCTAATTTAATTTAATAATTAAATTAGATGATGAAAAGGTTTATTTGAATAATATAACTCATTTGGTGTTATTGTTATTGGTTAAATAAATTTATTATTTAAGTTAGTAAAGTTTAATTGAATTTATTTAATAATAAGTTCAATTAAATTAGAAGTGTGACATTTCAAATTATATGTTATAATGGTTTATTAAAATAATGAGAAAATGTTTAATTCAGTTTTACCAAACAAGGCCCTATGATCTTTGTTTGGGAATAATGGGTTATTTTATTTGTGTTTTACCAAACAAGGCCTTAAGACCTTTAGTTAGAATAATGAGTTATATTATTTTGTATTTACCAAACAAGCCTTATGGCTTTTGAATTTTTATAACTGATGATTTAATTAGATTATATGTTCCATCAGTTTTTATTTTTATTCATCAGTTTTATATTTTATCTTTATACTACGTCAGTTAAGAAAAAGAAAAGAAAGAAGAAGAAACACAGAGTTTGAGAGAAAGAAAAGAATAGAGCTCTGTGAGTTTGAGAGTTGAGAGAAAAGAGAGAATTGAGAGTTTGTGAATTGAGAAAGAGAAGGAAGGGAAGTGCTAGTAAGGAATTATATACATAACTTGAAGGTATAATTCTTATTAGTTTTGTTTTAGTTATATTTTTATTATTTTACTTCTCTGTATGTGATTTTTACTTCACTGTATATGAATTTATATGTCAAATACATGAATTACTTGGTTATAATTGTTAGTAAGCATGAATTAGAGATTATGTGGTGATTATAAACTAGTTTGAAGAATTAATTCATGAAAACATGCTTTAGAATTGAGTTCTTAGTTTTACAGAGCTTTATTTCATGTATGACATATTTGTATGAAAATTGATGATTCAACTTGGTTATTAATTGGTTAATTAATAATTGTTTATGATTGTATGATGAAAAACATGAATAATGCAAGAAGAATGGTTTTAATTGGTTGAAAAATGAATTTACAGAGTTTGATTTCCTGAAAATGGTCAAAGCATGAATAAATTGTTTAACAGTGAATTTTTTGGTTTTAAATTAGTTGATTATGTGTTTTATAATAGTTAAATTAGTTAGAAACATGTTGGGTATTTGTTTTCTAACATATTTGATGTCTGGGTATATCTAGTTTGTGTACTGGATGATAGAATTCGCAAAATTTGGCCAAATTTGGCCTAAGTTTTCACTGTTCGCAAACTGTAGGAGACGACTACCGGGTGTCTCGCCCCGGCGAGAAAAATGAGCTAGTAATCTTCGCCCCGGCGAAGTCTCGCCCCGGCGAGAAATTTTGTTAAGGATAGGCTCGCCCCGGCGAGATATTTGTTCAGTAAATTCTCGCCTCGGCGAGGGAGTAGTACTGAAATTATTTTTAATTTTTATTTTCTTTGTGCTTTTATTATGATGCTATAAACAAGTTTAAAACTTATATTAATGTATTAAGTGACTAAAGAATTGCCAAGATGGTTGTTAAACTAGTACTTGTTGACTATGATATGCTAAGTGAAATGTTATAATAAAAGGATAAAAGCAAGCTTAAAGTGTATATTATTTTGTAACTAATTATGTTACCATTTTATAATTAAATGTATAGGTTGTTTAAGGATCGTGAGATATTTAATTTGTAATCAATGCTTGAGGCAAGTTCCTTATCTCAACTTATTACTTTATGTTGAACAAGTTTTCCTTCCTTAAGCTTGAGAATTATTTATAGCAAGTTGTTGTTCTCTTTTAACTTGTTAATTTATTCAAGACAAGTTTATTTATATTGAGCAAGCTTATTGACCTTAGCTTATTGATATTCAAGCAAGGTTATTATCATGATTATATACTCAAGCTTTATTCCAATCATTGTTATTATTCAAACTTCGAGTATAGTTTCTATTGAACAAACTCTATTGAATTAGACTAGCAAACCCTTATTGATTCAGCTAGTCCTTAGTTGATGAGCGTTTCAAAGACTTAGAATGTTTTCTATACTTGTTCCAAGCCAATTTCCTTTTTGGTATGGATTCAGACGATAAACTGAGATGAACAACCCTAATATAGGGGATTACTTACGCGACAGCGTTAAAATGTTTGTGCACAATACATTGTACAAAGGGCTGATCCCCCTGAGTACGAGATGTTGGTCCATAGTCTACATGACTGTTAAAGGTTACAGTAGAAATACTTGTAAACCTAGGACATAGTTCGAGGTCTTGTGACCCTCAGATATAATTTCTAAATCCTGAAATCTATTTTCTTTGGAATCAAGCATTCTAACGAGCTTTTAGACTTTGATCATTTATTGATTGAGATTCAGAAAATTATTATTCCTCAGTTGAAATCATTTCATTTAGATATTATTGTTATCGTACTTGTGAGCAATTGTTTGCTCACTCTTGCAATAAACATTGCAGCTAAGCCAGAAAAGCAGGACGAGCCGTCCACGAGCAAAGGCAAGGGCAAGATGCATAAATAGCTAAAGACCTGCTATTTACTTGATGTTTGATTGTAATAAGACTTATTTAAATTATGTTTTATTCCGCATTTGATGTATTAAGGTTTAGATAACCTGGGATTTGAATATTTAATAGTTTGGTGATGTAACCCATTTTGGGAAGATATTTATTTAAGTTTATTTAATTGTTATTTTATTGGGTAGTTAGTTTTGAATGAATGAGATAGTGAACACCAAATCTGTGGGAATTAAGTACCTGGATTTGGGGGTGTCACACTTCCATTCGATCAATTCCATATAACAGGTGATGGGTTGGGATGGGTTCTAGTTGGATTTGGTGGGCTGAGATGGTGTCGGTGGCTAGCAGCGATGATGAATAGTAATGGTGAGGAATTGAGATAACCTTGGAGGGTGGAGTGTTAAAGTTGATGTACTTGTCATAACTTGTCACTAACTTATCAGATGATTACACTCTACGATTTTGGCTACCTCAGTGTGAAAACGTATAGTAGTTCTTTTGCTCTACGAATGATGGAGACTCTGTGATCTTAACTCTATGATCTTCAAACTGCTTTGTGATTTTAGAATTATTTTTGTTCTGGCACTACGATTGTCTTCTAGTCTAGACAACTTAGCTATTACAGAGTTCTAAGTTTGATTCCTAAACTAAGTCCTTTTACATAAGAATCATTTCATAAGGACTTTACAAAAACTACTTAAATACAATCGTACATTTACTTTATGTCATCATCAAATCAAATATGTTCATCATAGATTGTAAGCACTAATATATATTTTTCAAAACTATATAACGAAGCTAAAATTCTTACATCAAATTGTCATTCTCTTTTCACGCACCTTAGATATGGCTCAACCTCTTTACAATTGAATAGCAAATACACGTTCGAACTCTTGACCTCATTGCCGCTTAGGGTACATTCTTTTGGAGTACTAAGAAATTGACCTATTTTACTAAATATGGAGAGACTTGATCCACCTTGCTCATACTCATATTCATTTCTTCTTGGTCGGTTCCATGTAGCATTATTCTGATTCAAATATATTAAGCAAAATGTAACACATTCTTGAGCAATATAATCTTCCATAATTAACCCTTCTATACGACTTCGGTTGTGAATATACCCTTTCAACTTACCTATGTATCTTCCAAAAGCCCACATCTGTCGGTATTTCACATTTCCTACAATCCTTGCTTCTTCAGCAAGGTGGACAAGCAAATGAATCATTATATCAAAAAAAGCTGATGGAAACACCATCTCAAGTTTACAATGTATCAAAGGGATTTTTTTATTCAACCGTTCATAGTCTTCCATTGTGTTATAATTAAAACATAACTCCTTAAACAATTTACAAAGTTTAATTATCACAGAGCAAACAAATCGAGGTAAGTTCGTACCTCTTATTGCTATTGGAAGTAAATATTGCATCAAAATTTGGCAATCATGACTTTTAAGACATGAGATCTTGCACCCCTTCAAATTCATACACCGTGAAATATTTGAAACATATCCATTAGGGACCTTAACACTCTATAACACTTGCAAAAATCCTTGTTTTTCTTTCTTGGACATTGAGTAACTTGCAACCGGTAAATAGTATTGCGAGTTGTTTGAATTTACTAGTCTTGAATGGAGCTCATTTCTTATACCCATAGCCTTCAAGTTAAATCGTGATTTCAAATTATCCTTCATCTTTCCTTGCACACTTAATAATGTCGCAATCAAGCTATCACAAATATTTTTAGCGATGTGCATTCCATCCAAATTGTGACGTAACAAAAGTCCCTTCCAATATGGCAATTCAAAGAAAATAAATTTCTTCCTCCAATTATGTGTGGATTCATAGGGAATGGTCTTCATGCATGTGGCTGTTTTTCCAAAAGTAACATTAATGTCATTAACTTGTTCAAAAATTTCAAACTCGGATGGAACCACAAGAGTTTCACTATGGTTAGATTTACCATTGAATCTCCGTGTATCAAAACTATAACTATGATCCGGATCCTAAAAACATCGAAGCCCAATATAGCATTGCTTACTTTGGAGTCTACAAGAACGAGTGCCCATTTGACATGATGGACAAGCCAACTTACCTTTGGTATTCCAACCAGATAACATATTAAGAGCTGAAAAATCACTGATTGTCCACAAAAGTACTGCACGCATATTGAACTTTGTGCCAGTAGATGCATCATATATCTTAACACCATTACACCGCAGTGTCTTCAACTCCTCAATTAAAGGCCTCAGATACACATCAATATCATTACATGGAGAGTTTGGTCGAAGTATCAACAACAACAACATGAAATATTCTTGCTTTATACACATCCATGGTAGTAATTTATAGAAAACAACTGTCACTGGCCATATGTTGTACGGTGACCTATGGGTAAAAGGACTCATACCATGAGTTGACAATTCGAGTCTCACATTTCGATGCTCTTGAAAGAATATAAGGTACATCGTATCCAAATGCTTTCAAGCTGTAGAATCAGTTGGATGACAATTCACTCCATCTTTCTGATGCTTCCCATGATGCCATATCATGTGTTTTGCAGTTTCAATGGACAAAAAAAGTCTTTGTAACCTCGGAATTAATGACAAATAACATAGTTGCTTCACTGCTACTTTCTTAACATTTTTGTCTACTTAGGCATTTTATGATTCACCATCTCAGCCTTCCACCTCAATGTTTTGCAAACTGTACAAGATTCTAATTTTTCATTTCCCTTCCAAAAGAGCATACAAGCATACATTCATTTTCACATGCATCAATCTTCTTGTAATCAAACCCCAAATTCCCAACTATTTTCATCATTTCATAAAAATTATCAGGTAGATTTGTAAAGGTGGGAAATGATGACTTGAACTTACGGAGAAAACCATCAAAGGATACATCACTCCATTTGTTCGCATTCTTTTGATTGAAAAGCCACACAATAAAAGAAAGGATGGTCTAAGTTTCACATGTGCGATATAGAGGTTGATTGTCATCTGACACATACTTCTGATATTTTGTAATTTTAGTAGATAATTCCACACCTTGATCCCTAAATATATCATTTACCATCTCAGGCATACGATGATCATCTTCAAACTGTGATGGTTCATCATAAAGATCATCAATGCGATCATCCTCGTTAAGCTCATCTTTCGCTTGATGCCCCCAATTCTTGTATCCTAACATAAATCCATCACAAAGCAAATATTCTCGAGCAGTAGCTCGCACTTGGTATCAGCTATTCACGCAATTATTACATGGACATGAAAATTTTCTCGTGACCATGCCCACTTTTTTGAATGCAAAGTTTAAAAATATTTTTAGGTCTGCAATATATTCTATTGAATATTTTGGTTAATCCATCTAGCTTTTATCCATTATGTTGCTTTCCTAAATCAAATTTAACAAAGACATGAATGATATATAGTTTTCCATCTATGTCTCTACTTTAAAGATGTTATGTGATGAGTGAGTTTTATACCTATTATTTGGGTACTTTTGAATTTAGTATTTTGCTATCTTTAAGTAATTTTAGTGCATTTTATTTGTTTTTTATGTTATTTTGTAGGAACATGTAAAGAAGGGGCGAATTTGGAATTTTTAGCGAAGCAGTGGCATTTTGATAAATAAGTGGAAGTACAACATCGGGGTGCTCCAATATGAACTAAACCCAACGCCGATGCGCTAAGTTGCAGAAAGTTCGAGACTAATCAGTTTGAAGCAGGGTCAAAGTTTGATGATTCCTAGTAGGTTTGGATGCTAAAGTGCCTAATTTCTGCATGATGATTAATAGTAAATTTGGAAAAGGAATTATATTATAGTAGTTTATTAGAATTAAGATACTATGTATGCAATTTTAATTGGGATTATAATTCTATTAGGGTTAGGAATAATAAGACTCATATATACATTCTTATTTTTTGGATTGTAAAAGGTGTTGAAAAATAAGCCAATGAACACCATGTGAGGCTAGTTCTCTACCAAGTTCAAGAGTAAACAAGATATCATCAACAATGAAGCTATGGATTGAAGAAGTTTGGAGATAGAAGACTTGCGGGAGACAGTTTTTCTTCTCTAAACTTTTATTTACTTTTGTCTTTTATTGATGTTGAATATTTTATGGATTATAATTTTATTTGCTATGAACATGTTTTTAATTTAAGATTTTGATGAAAACTCATATGTAGTTTAAATGGAATATTGTTTTATTTGATTGGCACCATATGGATTGGCTTGTCATATTTTATGCATTCATGTATGAATTAACTAGCTAGTAATTAATGAGATAATCTATATATAATTGGGAGATGGATTATAGGTTTAGATCGGAATATGATAACATATGTTTATGTTTTCTGCATTGGATGAAATTCATAATTTGTGTATAGGATAGGAATATACCTATATGCCATGTGTAACCTAAAGAGAATCTGTGCTTAAAATCCTTATTAATTTAATTCACATAGATATATAGTGAGTTATTTAGCTAGGATGTTCCTATCCAATTCTATTCCCATTGCGGTGGATTTAGAAAGGATATGTTTGTATGACCATCGGAAGAGGCGTATAAATACTAATGAATTCTCGGTTAACAATTCATTGTGACTGTATAATTAAATGAAAAGTTCTGATATTTGAATGAAGCATGAGATGAAATCAAATTCTTAGATTTATTTATTTAATTAGTTATGTTTTGTTATTATGTTATTTATTTTTAGTATTTAGTTTCATAGTTAATTAATTCATCTGTTTAAATAAGATTGAGTTGTTATAAAATTGGTATTTGAAAAATATTAGAATTAATTCCTCGTGGGATCGACAACTCTCTTATCACTTTATTACTTGTTGATCATGTATTATTACATGTATTTATTGATTGCTAAATCAACCAACAAGTTTTTGGCGCCGTTACCGGAAAATTATTTTTCTAATACTTTTCCAATATTGATTTCAATTAAGTTAATCTTAATTTAAACTTGTATATTTGTTATAGTTAATTTGTTTTTTTTTTGTTTTTTTTAGGTCATGCATCTAAGTAGATAATAGGAGACGGTTGCAGAGAAAGACAACTGACCTTTTTTCAAGGAAGTTCTTGCATTAATTTCTTTTATTGCATACTTTAAGGATAATGTCAGTTTCAAGTTTGGAAGTCTTCCTATATTTTGTTTTGATGTGTAGGTCCATGTTTGTGATTTTATTTGGAATTTTGAATTTTGTGGGTATATTCACTGTGAGCCCTCACGAGACACAACTCGTCCACTTGGGGTAACCTTGCAGTTTAAAGGCTTATTGCACATACTAAGTGCAATCGTGTTTCCTACGAAAATGGTGTTGTACTGTTTCTAGGTAGCGTCTTTTGGGCAATGAATTAATTGAATTGAAGTTTTTTTAGTCAATGATAAAATTATGGTTTTTATTTTAGTAATTCTTAGAAAGGGATAGATATCGCTCAGACTAAATTTTTGGCTTTTTGTTAGTTATTATTTTATTTGAGACCCTTTTAATTTTTTTATGCACATATCCATTTGGTTGAGCTAGTTTTAACTTTGAGGAAGTTTATATGTTAAATGCTTATAGAAGATATTTATGAACATTATATCTTGTTTGATCATAACTTAATGTGCAAAGAGGGAAAATACAATTTGGGAGAAATCTTGGTTAATTTGAAAAAATTAAAAATTTTGAACCTTCCCCAGTTGAAAGAATGGATCATATGGTGGGTTGATATGGAGCGTAAAACACACTCACTTATAAACACATGCAACGAGATGGAGCGTACTCGTTCAAATGGAAAGTGAGATGAAGCATAAAACGCACTAATTAAAAAGAAAAAAAAAGAATTAAAAAAAATTGTTTGAATTCTTGGGGAAGGGTTTAAAAGGGGCTTAAATGTTTTAAAACTTTGGGATCCTCTAGTTATGTTTCTTTTTGTATTTGTTTTGAGTTGTGGAAGATAAGCATATATAGTTCTTGTTATAATACTAACTTTTTTGATATCTTTTATGATGCATCTGATTTTATGAGTTTCTTTGAGTTTTTTCTTTCGCTAGTTTAATACATTTGGATTCACACACACACAAAAGTTCTTGAGTAAGGTATGACTAATAAGATGTTGAAATTTTGGGCTTTGCATATTTTTGAAATTTTCCAAGAGTTATCATTTAATTAAATCTTTGAGGCCATATTCAATTTCAAATTAGTTCATTGCTTGTTGCTTAGTTAGTTATTGTTTTATTTTTATAGTTTTTGTTTGTGTTTTGCTTGAGGACAAGCTAATATTTAAGTTTAGGGGTATTTGATGAGTGAATTTTATACATATTATTTGGATACTTTTGGATTTAGTATTTTGCTATCTTTAAGAAATTTTAGTGCATTTTATTTGTTTTTTATGTTATTTTTTAGGAAAATTCAAAGAAGGGGCGAATCTGGAATTTTTAGCGAAGTAGTGACATTTTGGTAAATAAGTGAAAGTACAACGTCGGGGCACTCCAATATGAACTAAACCCAACGCCGGGGCGCTAGGTTGCAGAAAGTTCGCGATCAGTTTGGAGCAGGGTCAAAGTTTGATGATTCATAGTAGGGTTTGGATGCTAAAGAGCCTAATTTCTGCATGAGGATTAATAATGGATTTGGAAAATGAATTGTATTATAGTAGTTTATTAGAATTAGGATACTATGTATGTAATTTTAATTAGGATTATAATTATATTAGGGTTAGGTTTAACAAGACTCCTATATACATTCTTATTTTTGGGATTGTAAAATGTGTTGGGAAATAAGTCAATGAACACCATGTGTGGCTAGTTCTCTACCAAGTTCAAGAGCAAGTAAGATATCATCAATAATGGAACCATGGATTGAAGAAGTTTGGAGATAGAAGACTTGCAGGAGACGGTTCTTCTTCTCTAAACTTTTATTTATTTTTGTCTTTCATTGATATTGAATATTTTGTGGATTATAATTTTATTTGCTATAAACATGTTTTTAATTAAAGATTTTGATGGAAACCCATGTGTAGTTTAAATTGAATATCTTTTTATTTGATTGGCACCATATGGATTGACTTATCATATTTTGTATGTTCATACATTAATTAACTAACTAGTAATTAATGAGATAATCTATATGAAATTGGGAGATGGATTATAGGTTTAGATCTGAATATGATAATATATGTTTGTATTTTCTACATTGGATGAAATTCATAATATTTGTGTATAGGATAGGAATATACATATATGCCATGTGTAACCTAAAGAGAATATGTGCTTAAAATCCTTGTTAATTTAATTCACATAGAGATATAGTGAGTTATTTAGCTAGGATGTTCCTTTCCGATTCTATTTCCATTGTGGTGGATTTAGAAAGGATATGTTTGTATGACTATCGAAAGAGGCGTATAAATACTAACGAATTCTCGGTTAACAATTTATCGTGACCGTATAATTAAATGGAGAGTTATGATATTTGAATGAAGCATGGGATGAAATTAAATTCTTAGATTTATTTATTTAAATAATTATGTTTTATTATTATGTTATATATTTTTAGTATTTAGTTTCATAGTTAATTAATTCATATGCTTAAATAAGATTGAGTTGATATAAAACTGGTATTTGGAAAATATTACTAAATCAACCAACATTATGGTTTTGTTTGTTATAACTAAAATAACTAATTGTTTGTTTGCCTTTGAGTTTGGTCTTGCTTTGGTTGTAATAATGGAGGACATATAGAAAAAGAAACTCAAAAAAGTTAACATAATCCACTAGTACCATTTTTGCTCAAAAGAAACACAAAAACTTTCTTTGCCTATTGTTTACATTCTTTCCTACGTAGAAATGGTGACCTCCTTTTGTAGACTGGTATATTCCACAATTAAGACTCAAACTTAAGGCATACGAGTTCATGAAAGATGAAATGAAGAAAGATGCACCAATCTAACTTTACTGGTATATAGATGTCTAATTGTTTATGTTGATTAGCAAACTTCAAATTAGTGTCTAATTAAACAGATATTGTTATCTAATCAACTCAATAAAAGAAAAATAAATGTGAAACTTAGGGGAAAACGACATTTTGTGTGAACACACGTTACAGGTATCAAGTCTAGGAGAAAAGAAACAAAAACAATGCATAAATAATTAAACAACCCATATTGGGACAAGGACAAAGGATGACTGATTACCAGTCCCATATGTCAATTGTTAATTATATAAATGTTAATTTGAAATAATATTTAATGTTAGATTTCAGCATGTGTATTATAAGGCAATATACACGTTCATTTACCACCGCCCAATGCCCCTTGCCCACATGAGGGTTTGCAAAGTGAACGTTCTATATCCAACCATAGTAATAGAATTTTTCCATGAAAACATAATCATAATAATAATAAGATTAAGTACTCAGAGGGAATCCTTTTTATGACAAACCCACAATTCAAACTCACAACAGTCATGAACCACATACTATTAACATACTTGAGTTCAAGTTTCATAAGCAAATAATTTTAATAACACACAAGTTATGACAAGAATATAATCCACTAAAATTTGAGAAAAACAATGATTTAATGGAAGAGATAATAAATAACATTGAATTGAAAGAACATAGAAAAATAATGAAAAAGGGCAACCCTTGACAAGTACCTGTGAAACGCCAAAATTAATTAGCACTGAGTTATTTGAGGTATAGGGGTGAAATAGCCGCCACTAAAGGAGAAGAAGAGCATAACAAAGTGAAGGTTCCTATGTGTTGCAATAGTAATAGAATTTTCCCATGTCAAAATATAATCAGAGATAGACACCAAAACTAAAAAATATGCAATAATCCAAATCGTCCACACATCAAGTACCGTTATCCAAGCAATTGTCTTCGACCTCACTTTGGCTGACTAGAAAATCATTTTAACCTCACTTTGGCTGACTAGAGAATCGTGAGCTGGATTTGGGGTTGCGATGAAGCTAGAAATTTAGGGGTTGGGTATGATGATTCTGTCCATTAGGGGCTGGGTATGAGAGATTTAGGGCTGGAATTTCATCCACGAGGGGCTTGAAGTTTAACCGTGAGGGGATAAAATTTAATCTGTGGCCGATTTTAGGGCTGGGTATGAGAGATTTAGGGAGTTGAGAAAGATTTTAGGGCTGGCTATAAGAGATTTAGGGGAGTTGAGAGGGATCGAGTTTCTGGGGGAAAATTTTCAGTATATTGATAACTGAGACTTGAGAGAATTTTTAGGAGCGTGAAAATAATAGAGGCAATTTTAGGGGGGGGGGGAACTTCAGTAAGGATGGAGCACAAAATTCCCATTAACTACGACCAAATAAAAGGCCTCGGTATAGGCCTTTCTTTATCTATATAGCACGGGTCAAGAGGCGACTCTCGCAATAGAGCTGTTTTTTCTCTCTATACCGACTGTCAACTACTAATCGTTAGAATACGACCCTATTGCTACACTCCTGCCTCAATTGTCGGTATAGCTCGTCGCTATAGGCCAGATTTCTAGTAGTGGTAGTTGAAGGTTCTTAGAGTGATAACGACAATAACTCAGATTCTAAGTCAAACGATGATGAAGGAGCTCAAATGACCAATCTCTGTCTTATAGCTATTGAAGCACCTGTAGACAGCACCACTAATAATTAAGAAATTGATATCAATGAGGTATTTGACTTTAACTCCTCTGATGTTGAGGTTTCTGATCTTAAAACTGCTTTATGTGACATAACATCTTAGTTGCATAAATACATGAAGTAGTTTAGGGTGCTATCAAGGGATCATTCTCTTCTTCAAGAGGAAAAAGAAAGAGTACTACTTAAGTTAGAAACAACTCAAGGAACTACTAGTTCTCTTTCCAAGTTTGAGGTTGAGAATGAGAAATTGAAAAACATCATTGATCAGTCTTCACATAGAGAGTCAACTTTAGTCTCTAAGATTGAGGAACTGGAGCAGACAATCTCTACTTGGAATATGTCTTCTTCTTATATGGACTCCTTGATCACCAGTCAGAGATCTTGCTCAAATTGATCAGGTTTAGGATTTGGGGATAGAGGCTAACAATAACAATACTTTTACTTCTCATAAAAGTATTGTGTTTTTGAAATCTACATAGGTTGCTGCCAATTATTCAAAACTCAACGATTTTTACTGATCAAATTGTGATCCCTGAGAACAATAGATCATATACTGGTCTAGGGTTTAAGAAATTGCAGGGTAAAGTCAAAACTACTTTCAAGCTTCGAAGGATCATAGAGTTAGTCTATACTCACTCTACGAACCAACTAGGCAAGAAACGTTAAGTTAACTTTCGCCCTACGATCTCCCAAAATCGTAGAACATTGTAGAAGCAGAAAGAATTTGAGCCTAGAAGAAAGGTAGTGGGTTCTTATGTTCTGCATATGTTCTTGAAGCGAATGAATCCATACATACACAAAAGCATATATCATATTAAATGTTATAATTGTCATCAATATGATTATATTATTGCTATGTGTGATTATGATGCTTATCCTGTGTATATGAGACTTAGAGTTAGGCCAATAACCCATCAGTACCCAAGCAAGTCTGGGTACCAAAGTAAAGTTTAATTTTTCTTGCAGAATAAAAGCACCACTTTCAACATGGCATCTAGATAGTGGATACTTAAGACACATGATAGACAACAAAGCACTTATGTCCAATTTCAAAGAAAAAGATAGACCTGCAGTTATATTTAGAGATAACAACTCTGGAAAGACTAGAGGATATCGCATAATAGGAAATTATGCAGTATTTTTCAGTAAAGTTACATTCGTTGAAGGATTGAAACACAACCTACTGAGCATCATCTAACTGTATGATAAAGGACATTAAGTAATCTTCCTCAACAACCAATGTCAAGTAAGAGACCCAGAGACAAACTCAATCAAGATAACTAGAACTAGAGATAAAAATGTATATGTAGTGAATCTAGCTAAGCTAAGCTCAATAGAAACTGTTTGCTTTTTTGCCAAAGCTTCAGAAGATTTTAGTTGGTTATGACATAGAAGATTATCACATCTAAACTTTAAGAATATGTCTAAACTAGTTTCTAAAGATTTGGTCTCTGGTCTGCCTAAGCTAAATTTGTTCAAAGA
>CM068385.1:49174745-49204428 GCA_034770075.1 Aralia elata
TTTCATATTATTGACTCAATAATTGTTACAGTAGCAGCTGCATAGTATTTCATACAATTGACTCAATAATTGTTACAGTAGCAAAGGCATAGTATTTCATATTATTGACTCAATAATTGAAATAATATAATTAGACCAATTACCATTATTGGCAATTTATAGAAGTTCTGTCGAGAAAAGAGATTATTAGATTGTGCGTCGTTTATATGGAAGACCTCCTCTTTCCTGTGAACGATCTGGTTGTCAGTATTGTGAGTCCAATATATCTATACTAAGAAGGATTTAGTGTTGGATAGTAAGCACTAGTCCACTATAGCAAGTGCATAGATTTAGGGATGTCACAACATTTCATACTATTGAACTAATAATTGTCACAACATTTCATACTTTTGAACCAATAATTGTCATCGTAGCAAGGGTAGTAATGGAAAGTTGCGTAATTAAAAGTCATGGGTATTAAGTAGTTAGACAGACTCATTATTTGAAAAACACTAATATATGTGATATTAATATATTAAGTCAATAATGTAGAAGATGGATAATATAATAATAATGGATAAAGTGTGAATAATTGATAAAGGTGTGAATAATTGAAAAAAGATAATAATGGATAAAGTGTGAATAATTGATAAAGGTATGAATAATTAATAAAGTGTGAATAATATATTGAAAAGGTGTGAATAATGGATAAATAGTATAGATTAAAGATAATATAAAAAAAGTGTGATAATTAATATGTGGTAGATGTTGATTATATTTTGGTTATAAATAGGGGGCTTAGCATAAGGAGTTTCATGACTTCTTTGCTTATCCTTCCTTCCACTCTCTGAAAATTACTTAGTGTAAGTGTTTCTCTGAGTGTGCTAAAGCTACCTTAAGTATTGGTGAATATCAATAAGAGTGCAAGAGTTGTTCAGGTGAGTTTTTCTATAAAAGTTGCACAAGTATTCACACACATCACACAGTATTTACAACTCTTCTTTTAGAAGATTCATTTTGAAACATTTCCTCTAGAAGATTATTTTGAAATATTATTTTTTTTCTTCAAAAACTATTTTGAAGTTTATTTTACTCTATTTTGTATACTACACAAATTTATATTATCAAGTCACTTTTGACGATTTCAAAATATACGAGTTAGTGTACACCATGAAACTTATATGCGATAGTTGCTAATTAAATTATAAATATACATATAGGTTGATCATCTACATAGAAAGTAGTATCTAGTCACGTACTAAGGTAAGAGATATCATTTTCTTTCATTCTCCTAAATTTATGGTAAGAAATTATTATTCGTTTCTATAGCCTTATCATTAAACGATAAAAATTACTAAAATGATTAGAATTTTCTTAATAGTTGGTGTTTCATCCAATATCTTTTGACCTGAATCTTCCTGTTGAATTTTAATCGTTATATTTGAACTGTGAACCTTATATATTTTTCTTGAACTCGAATCGATATTCTGGATATCATGTTGACAATTTAGACATTATTGGACTCTCGACAAATTAAATTGTAAATCTCTAATGTTTATTCTTATCTTATTATTTTAATTATTTATGTTCATCCTTCATATCATCGTTATTTTTAATCATCAAGATTAAGTTGTTGTGAATGTCTTTGGCCTGGGTACAAAGACAATATGATTGTTGAGTGTCGTTAGCCTGTGTGGCAAGAACACGTGCTGAAAGTTCTCTTTAACCTAGGTGCAAATAAGAACTATTGATTGGCATGATCATGACCATTGGTGTTACAGTTGATAAAATCTTGATGGTGAATTTTTAAATTAGAGAAGATAATAGACATTATGATCTATTTGACTCTTTTAATGAATTACTCATTCTGATACAGTTATTTGTTGAAAACTTATATTATTTTTTAAACCTCTGATTTATCACTATTGAAGGCTAAGAATAACTTATTCAGTCATGATATTCTTTACTGGGCTATTTGAGTTCACCCTTTTAATTCATAATTCCTTCTAGAAAATGAGAGTGTAGCTGAGGTTAGCGAGGAGAGCAGGGGAATGGAGTGATGGTCCGAGTTAGTAGTTGTATTTCACCAAGTTATAAAATAGTATGGCAATCATTGTACTGAGAACTTAAAGTGTGTGTTGTCATATTTTCACGGCGTTGTAATAATGAGAATTTATTTATGTTAGTTATATTTTGGCGACTTATATTGGGTGGTGTAGGTCCGAATTTGGGGGCCTCGCAGTTTGGCAGTGTCGACTCAAAGAAAGGCTTCGAGTTCATTGGTTACAATAAGAAAAACCTAGATTCCAAATGATACACGAAGAATAACTTCCCACAGGACTTCGAATTCCTGGCTAATATAGTGGGAAAGTGTATTTTATGCAAACACTCAGCTCATTACTCTGTAAGTGAGCTTTAACTTTTAATCATGTTTGTTATCACAATGGAGATTCATATTAATTATGGCGTAGTGTACTTCAACTGGATCTCAAAGTGGTTTACTAATGTTGAGAAGAGGAAGAATGATGGAAAGTCTCTCCCAAAGATGTATTATGGCAGAGTCATCAATATTCTACTAAAGAAGAAGATGAGGCAACACATTGGGGAGAAGGAAGGAGAGCCCCTTAATGGAAACAAGAAGATCACAAAGAAGCTGTTTAAAAACTAAAAGAGGAATCCAGTGGAGCTCAACAAGTCCAAACAATCAGAGGGTGGTGAGAGAACCATAATAGAGGTTCAGAAGCCCTCAAACGCCTTTAAGAAGATGAAGTTGGCCAAAGTTGAAGGAGATGAAGAATCTTAGGGTTCTGCAACCCCTGAGACATCTAAGCATTTGGTTTCCATTGTAGAGAAACCACAAAAGACAAAGAAGAATAAGAAGATGATACCAACAACTATCAAGGCCAAGGAACATGGCCTAAAGAAGAAGAACAAAATGAGAAGGAAAGGGATACCTTTGAAGTTGATCCTACTATCCCTAAAGATGATGCTGAAATAAACCTTAGTTAGTTAGCTAGCCAATGCAGTTGGAAAGTGCAGAAGAGAAGAAAATTCACTTCCAAGCGTCCTCTAACATCTTACTATGAAGCTATGACTGACAAAATCCAGAAGTATTATGCTGAGATAGATGAAAAGGATGCTGAGGTTGTAGCAAAGGAAAGACTAACTCTAGAAAAATGGGATAAGAAGCTGATGGAAAAGAAAAGGCAGGAAGTCGGAGAATGGTACAGGCAAGATGCTGTTATGTAAGGCCTAAAGAAGCCTAAGGATGCCAAAAAGAAAATGATCTTGACTAAAGATCCTGAAGATGCTCAACCGATCGCAAAGTCTCACTCTCCGATCGTAGAGCTTGATGATGATGAAATGGCTGGAATAACTTCTATGAAATGATGATGAAGAAATGGTTAGGAAGGCAAATGAGCCTGAGCCAACTGATGAAGAAATGGCTATGAAGGCACTTATGCCTGAGCCAAAGAAACAAGCAAAGAGGCTGAAAAAGATGGCCATCAAGAAGAATAAGTCAAAGAAGAGATTGAAGAAGAAGACATCTGAGTTTAGCGAGATAATAAAGCCAACTGTTGAGGGAGAGACTCAAGCTGATGTTAGACAATCTTAAGCCAACCCCTAACAAATTGATGATAAAGAATCTTCTAATGATTCAATCCAACTGAAAAAGGCGGTGGTTCGTGAAAATGAACCTATAGACTTACCTTACCACTTACTTCTTCTCTAGCCTGTCAATCCAGAAGATGTAATGGAAGAGAATAAAAAGGATAAAGTCTACTCTGCTGAAGAGATTTTAAATCCTGAGAATGCAGAAGAAGTTGCATCTGAGGATCGTAGAGTGGACTCTTCACTCTACTATCTGTTGCCAGCAATGCCTCTCCTTCGACCTCAACTCAAAAGAGGCTACAATTAGATAACTTGGACATTCAAATGAGTAACTGATATTAGGGTGCTAGCCCAACATTATCCTCCCGAGTACAATTTTGCAAGGAGAAAGATTTTAGCTGGAGATGAAAATGGCACTGAATCAGGTTCCTACAATAAGATAACTTTTGTTGATTCAGCCATTAGGCAAAGAGCTGTGTATTCATGCTATAAAGCATTCGCAGGACACAATGCCACAAACGTCGAGCAAACTTCTACTAAAGGTACTCAAGAACCTTTCTTCATATACTTGTCCTTTCTATCTTTGTCAAACCCCTTTCAACCCATGATCGTAGAGTCTCAAAACCCTGCTATCGTAGACCAAATTAACTCTCCATAAACACTATTCCCACCTGTACAAAATCTACCCTATACTTCACCCAATACAACCCCGGAACATGTATACTCTCAATCTCTATCCCTAATTTTTTATTTTTCAGACTCACCAATTTCTTCACCCATTAACTCTCTAATCGTAGAGCCTCCAAGCTCTCCAATTGCATAGCACCCAAACTATGTATTTGTTCACCTTGTACATTATGATAAACCTTCTTATGCATAAACCCATACAAATATACCTTCAACATCTCAAATGTATATAGATATACCATCTACCTCTAACACTCAAACTGCCACAGAAACTTCTTCCTTTCACTCAAAGCAATTAGGTTTCAGCATTCAACAACAGTTTCAAGCTGATGAAATGATGCTCAAAGGCCTTAACCTTGAATATTAAGAAGACATGGCACCAACTCTCAAGAAGCTCTATAAGAGACTCTCCATTGTGCTATCAAAAACTCAACTTGCCCTCATGCTGTAAGAAATAATTGAGGAATGCAAATCTGGCATGGATTCTACAGCTCAAGGGGTGCAAAAAAGCCTTGTCTTCGTTGCCAAACAAGTTTCAAAAGTTCTTGATCAGATGACAGAGAAGTTTGGCACACGAATGGACAACCTGGTACCAGTTATTGATCAATCTCTGGAGACTAGAGATCGGATCTACTTTAAAAAGATTGATGGCCATGCTACAGCTGTGAAGAACATGCAAGACACTTAATCAAGCTCAATGAAAATTCTCTCAGACAAAGTCTTCAATCTTAGCACCAGCATTTAAAAATTCAAGGAGTTCACATGAGATGTCATCCTTAGAACCGATAATGCAACGTCTCTCGTTCATGAACTCCACCAAGATCAAGACAAGAAGTATGATGAACTTAAAGACCAGATCATTTTCTCCTCATCTTAGGTTGTATCCATGGTTGAGACCATTTGAAATCTCACGGAGGAAGTAACAGCTCTACGACAAGATGCTGACAAAAGTAGATAATAGACAATCGATAAGAGTTCAATCATCACCTCCTCCTCTTCTCTCCATAACTCCTCAAGATATACCTTTGAGAGCTCAAGCTCCGGGATCGTTGAGTACTCCAAGATCATCTAGTGGAGTAACTCAAACTGGCTCTAGGCTCCCGAGTAAATCGAAATCTTCATGGGGTTCATATACAAGGGGAAGAGCAGTTCAGATTTTAAATCCTGGACCCAGAGATTCCATGGAAGAAACAAGGAGAAAAGAAGAAGAAGGAAGAAGAGCTTATGAACCTAGAGTGGCTGAGGAAAGGAGAAATCCTCCCCAAAGCCGGCCATCAAAGAGAGCCAGAGATTGGAGGAGATAATTCTATTTGTTCTTTGTAATATTTCACCTTATTCATTTTCCTGTAAATTATTCTTTTAACAATAAAATTCACTATTCTTTCTAGAAAATATAGTTTCTCACTGTATACTAAGACATGTTTAAATTTATCATGTTAATATGCATTTAGTTTAATGATGATTGAACTAAAAATTATTTATTTTGTCATCATCAAATATGAAGAGATTGTTAGTACTTATATTTTTGTGGTCCCTTTTCTGATTTATTGATTACTGAAATTAATGTATATTTGTAATGCTAAGTAATTTTTATAAAGTCCTTATAAAAGTAATTATGTAAAAGGACTTAGTTAGGGATCAAATTTGTTAGGTTAATCCAAATATATCGTAGAACAATTCCTTATAATAGCTTAGTTGTTCCTGGCTAAGAGACTTTTTGCAGAGCTGAGGGAAAACTACTCTAAGATCACAGAGTGAACTGAAGACTATCAAAGATCGTAGAGCATAAGTTTGATCGTAAAGCCAGAATCGCAGAGCCACTCGATTTTGTAGAGCATATGAAGCAGTCAAGCTACTCTATGATGTCACTAGTAGTAGAGCCAAAATCGTAGAGCTGTCTTCTGATAAGTTAGTGGCAGATTATGACAATAATTATCAACCTTATATACACAACCCTCAAGGATGATCTTCATGTATATTTAAGATAAGGACAAGGCATTTTTGAAGTTCTATCTAACAGCTGTATAAACAAGGACATATGACATGTGGCTACTACTACACTATTCACAGTACTAAGGAAAGCGACATGAGGTGGTCCAAGCAGACACAAATTCATAGTCAAACAATTGGTAAATTACAAGTGTCCTAGATGAAATGGAGCAATGGTAAATTCCTAACGAGAAGATACCAAGAGAACTCTATACAAGGATGACGACTTCAAGTATTATTAACCAAGAATTTCCACAAAGTCGAAGTGTTGATACTCTGAGTTATAAAAGCTTCACTTTATGATTCTGAATAAATCAACTGCTGCTCAGACATATTGAAGAAGTGTTCAACGTCACTTAGCAACAACTTAAAACCACAATCTTCTCGTTGTGATTTGATCTTTGTGATCTTGTATTTCTAAGTCTGTGTGACTTGAATGATTCTTTGTGAATCATTATTGTAATAGTTCTTTGTAAACTAAAATTTTAGTGATTTCCCTTCCTTAGTAGAATATCCCTACTCTCGGAGTAGAAGAAAAGATTAGGAGACTTTTGGGCTCCGAACCTCTTAAAAATCTTTGTGTCATTTATCTTTCTGCTCATTTACAATTTTCAACGATTTTTTTCTTGTGAATTAATTCCACCTAGTTCACTGAATTTAGAGTTGTGAGTTTTTATATAATCTGAAAGGGTTTTCAAAATTACATTCCACTGTGCATAACTAAATTGATTAACTTGTTTATTCATTTGGTAAACACTCATGTAAAAGAAATTTTTTAATTAGATCTATTCAACGCCCCTTCTAGATTTTTTCAGTACCTTTGGGAATAACACCTAGGATGTCGGTATATATATTTCCTGGAAGTATTCATTTTATTATATTTCTCATTATTTTGTAATCTATATTGTTTCATAAATATTTTCTAAAGTTATTTCTATTTCTACAGGCTGTAGTCAGCATCAGCATCTGAGAGCACCTATTGAACCATCTCATACGGGCGTTAGCTTGGACGACGAGCTATTTCAGAAGGTTCTGACGCGGGTGTCAGAGACATTTGGTACAGATCCAATATTTAGTAAGTTGTTATTACCTACCCATACTCGCCTGCATCAGCTTGCTCAGAACATTGCATTAAGGGGCTACCACCGAGAGTATGAGTATCCCGTCTGAGCAGTTCGCCACGATACATGACGAGGTGGTATGGATGGTGGTTACCCTTCAATTTGAGACTTTTGGGCCATTATTGAGTCAGCCCCCGACTACTCCTAAGTTATTTTATTCATTTTAAATTGCATATTCTGTCTGTTACTTAATTATCATCTAGTTGTTTCTTTAATTTTCATTTATGTTTACTAATAAGTTATATTTTTTTAATGTATTAACAGGGTGGCGATGCCGAGTGGGGTGACGATAATGAGCAAGGAGATGATGGCGATGATTTTTAGATACCGGAGCAACAATGTTGACCCCCTCCCGATGATCCTTCTCATAGCGATGGTAGTATTAGTCGTTGTTTGTCAATAGTTATATCTGTACTTAGTTTATATTGTAAATTATATTCTTACTTAATTGTAAATTGTAGTTAGGCTTATTTTATGTTGTAAATCATTATTGATTATAATTTTTAGTTTAATGTATGTGTATTACTGTTATCTATCGTAATTCAGTTTATATTTGTTATCGTTAGATACGTGTATGTTGTTGTTGGGATATGTATTTATGTGTTGTTTGGAGTTGTCATTTTGATGTGTATGTTGGTTGTTGAGATATATATGCATGTGTTATTGTTGGGAATTACTGGCTGAAAATAAGTACAAGTACAAATTATGGTTTAGAAATCTAGAAAAAAAATATTTTAAAAAATCATTATTTTCGACGGAATACTATATTTCTGTCGGAAATAAACTGGACTAATTAAATCACGAACTGACGCGTGGAAGGATATTTTTGACTAAATATTCTTTCAGAATTAAAGTATTTCCGACGAAAATTTTGACGGAAATAATTCCGTTAGAAGTAACTATTTTCAACGGAATTTTTGACAGAATTATTTTCGGCAAGGTTATATCCGACCAAATTTGTGACAGAATATTCTGTCGAAAATAATCTAATTCCAACGGAATAAGGCTATTTTCGATGAAATATTCCGTTAGAAATAGTTTTTTTCTTATGACGAATATTATATATCTAATATATTATGTCATCTTGATGTCCAAGTATACTTGGTCTCTAAGTTCATCTTGGTGAACAAGTATACTTAGCCTTCACTCAACTAGTAGCCTATATAAGGGCTTAGTTCTCTTTGTAAACATATAACAACAACAATATTTTAATACATCTATTTTTATATCTAATATCATGTATTGGAAAACTTTCACAATATATAGCGGGACTCTGAAACTATTGTAGTTGCTAAGCCCAAAGCTCAATGGATTGATGAAAAAAAATATTATTTGGTATTGAGATCTGTTAAGTAACCAACTCATCTAAATGCTTAAGTTGTTGGAAAGAAGCACCAACAATGTATATATCAAGCCAACGCCCCCCTCACGTGCATGCGTGGAGAGAGACAAATTATATGCATATGCATTAATATCAATATTAAGGGCAACGTGTAGCAAGAATGCTTAATTACAAGATCTTGCACAACATATACACCCATATAAGAGGCAACGTGCAAAAAATTTGAACCTAAGATCTTGCACATCCTGAGCTCTGATACTATGTTAAGTAACTAACTCATCTAAAAACTTAAACTGTTAGAAAGAGACACCAACAATGTATCTCAAGCCAACAAGAACAGAGATTTTAATACTCTGTTTTGTGCTCTAACTAGTTAAAAGGTTTCTTCTTGTAAGACAACAAAAGAAATCTGGAATGCCTTGAATTGTGCTTATGAAGGGCTGATAGAGTCAAAAACAGCAAAATCTCTAAGCTAACTAGAGAACATATATGAGCAGTTCAAGATGTAAGCGGATGAGACCATATGTATGAGACTTATTAGTTATTACTGTTAGGTTTGTGGATCCTAACTAATTAATTTGATGATCTATAGGAAATACCACGTGCAACGGTTGATTATAGTGGATTACTTTAGAGATTTTTTTCGTAATTTTTACCTCTTAATTTTAAAAAAAAATTCACGTAAAAATTTAGGTGTCTTGTGCTTGATTTATTTTCGTACTATTCCCTCTGTTTCGAATTATGAGATCAATATTGACTTTTAAAAGTCAATTTACGACATTTTTAAACTTAAAATTGAGATGATTCGTTAAAAATTATTTAACATTAAATTTTACAATGATTAGTACTTTTTTAATAATTTACAATATTTATCATTGTATCAACTAAAATTAAAGAAATTTATGTCAATTTTGAGTTTGAAAATTTCTTGAGTTAACTTCAAAAGGTCAATAATCTTATATTTTGAAACGAAGAAAGTATTATTTTTCATGGTTAATATTTATTCGACAAGATTGAATAATATTTTTTTTGGGGTATATTACCGATATTTTTACTATTTAATTTATCAAAGACAAATTATAATTGGAGGTGTTTTTTTAAATGGGTACTGACAAATAAAGTAATGTTTGGTTCATGTCAAATCAATATAATAGCTCTGTAATGCAATAGGCTATTACATTAATTTGATATATTTTTTTATTTGGTTCACTGATTACATGTATTAGTCTATTACGGACATAATACGATAACATCAATTTGAATATTTTTTTCATTACGCTCACCAGTGGATCATTATGTCTATAAAGGTCATAAAAGATAAAATAGTAAAAATTATCACTGATTTGACATTTTAATTTACAATTTACTTAATTCATTACATACAATTTAATGAATTAAATACAATTTTGAACGTAATATAAATAACATTATAATTACTATATAAATATTAAATACGAATTAAATTATATATAAACTATCGCATTTCATCAAATTATATAACATTATGTAGATTATCGCATTCCATCAAATTTCTATGACGCCAACTAAACCCTACCTAAGAATATTTGAGAAAAAAATCTGGAGTCTTTAGGCATGCTAATGCGTGGTCCCTCCTGTTGGGCAAACTTTTTCGTAATACTGAGTGATTGACATGTAATTTAGCATTGATTGAATCGGAATTATTAATGCATATGCGTTGGGTCAGATTTATCCCGTTAATATTTATTTCAGCATCAATACAATATTTTATGTGATTTTATATACACACAAAAACAACCTATATCGAACATGCCAACCATATCATTTAATGATATCTCCCCTTCTTTTTATTAAATATTGTCACGTGAAAATCGTGTCTGTGAAATTTTTTTTTTCAAGGTCACAACACTAAATTTTCTTTTCTTTTAAGAGAAAATAAAATTATTAATAATATCAGCACAATAATTTTATTAATAGAACAAATATGTATTTAACAATATTTTTATATTTGTTTCAATAATATTTTGAACTTTCAACAAACTTATTGTTCTGATAATAAAATTATTATTTTAATATTATTAATAATCAAAAATAAAAATAACTTTTAAATATTTGTATTGACTTTTCAAATAACTAATCAAAGTCCTATCAAATTATTTGAAAAGAGAGAATAGTGTTGCCATTAAAAATCTAGTCTTTATAATATCCACACGGACCACACGTGTAGATTTCATAATGACCTAAAATGTCTCGTCTTTATTGCTTTCTTCTGCTCTCTTTTTTCCCTTGAAAAATCATATATTTTGCGATTTAATATGTTTATTTATTTTGTGATCAATTATGTAAATAATTATTATTATTAATATTTAAATATATATGTGATACTCCCTCCATCCAAATTAATTGCTCAATTTTGACTTTTTAAAGTCAAATTGACCATTTTAAAACTAATCTTTTTACTATTTTTGTTAAAATATAGGTGAAGAGATTATAACCAAAAGAAAGTATATACAATTTATTACTAACCCCAATTTTTATAATTTTAGAAATATATTTATATATGCTTAATTATTAATTCTAAAAATAGTCAATTTGACTTAAAAAAGTCAAAACTGAGCAATTAATTTGGAACGGAGGGAGTATATTGCATCAATCTCACAATTTACGCAATCATATATATTGATGTATGACTATTACTTTTTCTTATTCCCTCTGTTCTCAAAAAAATAACTAAAGATATAAATAATTGTTCTTAAAAAGATAAGATAAAGTACATAAATTGAAGAGTAATTAAATCATTTAATAAAGTATATTAGTATAAAAAAATTAAAGTATTTATTAATTTATATAATTTTTTCTTTATTTTTTTATTTAATAAGATCCATTACTCTTTTTTTTTTATTTTTTAATGTATATAAAAATTGTACTTTGCTTATTAATTTTGGAAGGGAAGAAATATATTTCTTTCTTCCTTCCATTAATAGTTTGATTCCATTATTATCGTCAACTTCATAAAATGTCTCATCAACATGTCAATTCAGTCCCCATCCTACCTTAATTATTGTTTCAAATAAAAGAAGACTCACTAAATTATTGTTAAACTTTTGATACTATAGTGGAAATGATTAATGATTTTTATGTAGCATGCATATCCTTTTTGTCGTAACTTTTGTCACCTGATCCAATAACATTTAAACACCTATTCAAATTTCATGTCTCAGCAAGAATCCCAAGATTTCATGAGAACTGAAAGTCCCAAACTCCAACGCACAGCCCTTTCCTACTCTCGACAAATATTGCATCACTCTAATATTTCAATGGTATATCCCATCAGATTTACTTTTTCTTAAAAAGGATGCGGTGTAGTGGAATAAAAATAGAACTTATTTCAAAATTAGAAATATAATTTAATTTTTAATATTAAATTATGACATATTAAATTTTAAATTGATATGATTATAATTAATTTTAATTCATATAATTATTGTAATTATAAAGTATATAACAAAAATTATTAACCACAAATTTATTTCATTATAAACTTTTATAAGTCATATTAATTTTGAAATTTAATATGTTGTTGTTTGAACTTAAAAATTAAATTATATCTCTAATTTTAGAACGGAGAGAGTATTAAATTAGATATGAAAATAGTTTAATACTTTGTGATTTTGTATTAGATTTAAAATCGAATATTATAAATAATCACACAGAAAATTAAAGAAAAGCAAAAATAAATGATACACGAAATAAGTTATCAAATTGTGAATAGTCTTGCTTGTTTGATGTATTCATATATGTGTCTCACACACTCTAAAATGATCCACAGACCAAACAATATTTTTATAATAATTAAAAAACCCTAACTACTATAACATGAGTTTAAACCTATTATGCCCAAAACATTAATCAAATCAAGACCGGGTTTGTGACGCCCCCAAATCTGTGTACTCGCTACAACGAATTTGGAACTCACTTAAACACATCATCCATAAAATCTACCAATAATTCTATTGGTTTAACTAATCTATTACATCAAATTCTTTGACTTCATCCCTAGATCGCAACATGGCCTCTACCTCTTTCTTTGATACCAATTTGTGACTCACGTCCATTTCTATGGATAACACTTCACATTGAACCTGTGACACCCATAAATCCGTGTACTCGTTACAGCGGATCTGGCACTCACTTATCCAACACTAACTCTTTCTGAGTATAGATATTATAGACTCACAATAATGACAACTAGATCGTTTTCAGAAAAAGAGGGGGGCTTCCGTTAAAAAACGGTGCTCAATTAGATAACCCATTTTCTAGACAGAACTTTCTAGACATTGTCAATAATGCTAACTATCTGATAATATACTATAATCATTGTTCATAGAACTTACCATGCGTTATGAGTTCAGGAACTTGCCAAAATAATATGAGTTTAGGAACTCGCCATAGCAATATGAGTTCAAGAACAAATCAGGAACTTAGCATACAACTATGGGTTCAAACACTTACCATACTATTATGAGTCACGAACTTACCATAATAGTATGAGTTCAAGAACTCGCATACAATTTTAAAATCCACAACTTAATTGTAATTTACACAACAACACATTTCTATAATAATTCCCAAATCTTTTATTCATATTTCTAAAGTTATTACAACTTACATCATACTATAAGACAATAAATAATATGCCTATTGACCTAACTACTCTTCTTTAGCTTTCCCGTTTTACTGTTAGACTCTTCTGGTAATACTTCCTTAGCTGCAAACGAAAGAATTTTTACAAGAATGAGCATAAGATAGCTCAGCAAATCTAAGAGATATGAATATAAAAGAGTTCACACTAAGATATACATATAATAGAAGTTCGCACCTTCTCAAGATATAAAGATAAGAGAAGTTCACACTTTTTCAAGATCAACATATAAGAGAAGTTACTAACATACAGATTCCGCCCCAAAATAATTTTGGTTTGCCAAAATACACAATCTCAAATAAAGAATTATAACAATTCAATATCTCAACAATAATTATTCCGAAAGGAATAACTCAATAATTGAGTTAAGCCGAATCAAATGACAATTAATTATTCTCAATAAAACATTACACACAAAACAATGAACTTCACAAATCAAATGAAATCCAACAGATAAAAGCACGTTATTGCACGGAGTGCAAACGAGTAGAAGAACTTGCCCAAGATAGGGAATATAAAACTTGCATGTTTTATCTTTTTTATTTATACTAATTTTGCGTTTTTCGTACGACCTCTTGAAGTGCTTGCCCTACAACTTTCGATTATACAAGTCTCTTGCTTTCCTTCTCTCTATAACAATGACTCTTACTATAGTTTTCTCTCTTAAGTTTCTTATAAATTGGTGAAGATTTATGAAGGATGGGGGGGGGGGGGGTTCTATTTATAGATAAATAAAACTTAGCCCCCACATTGCCAAGCCTTAGCTCCCAAATAAACTTAGCCCCCAAGTAAACTTAACCCCAAGTAAACCTAGCCTCGAAGTAAACTTAGCCTCGAAGTAAACTTAACCCCGAAGTAAACTTAACTTAGTCCCCAAGTAAACTTAGCCCCTAAGTAAACTTAGTCCCGGCCCAAGTAAACTGAGCCCCTAAGTAAACTTCGTCCGGAAGTAAACTTAGCCCCCAAGTAAACTTAGCCCCGAAGTAAACTTAGCCCCCAAGTAAACTTAGCCCCTAAGTATTGGTCTTGTCTCTTGCAAAAAGTCCACCAAATGAAACAAAGTCTCATTTAGCTACCAAGGGTGTAAGACAAGAAAATATACTTACATGCTTTGTAAGTATTTCAAACTTTCCTAATGGCCACAATGGCCCTCCTCACCTAACCAATCCAGTCCCCCCTTTTTGGTTAAGTCCAAACTTAGTTTGCTTTCTAGTTAGCTTTCCTAACTAATTTGTTTGGCTGAAATCATTGAATTTTTCTCCAAGTTTTAACTTTTCGTATTTCTGAATAGTGATTTCGTATTTATACATCATATAAATACTTAGGTCTAATACATTAAACTCTATAATACATAGTTTAGGCTATAAAGTTTATCTCTAATCATACATGGTTACATTTTCGAGCCTTATAAATATTCGGGGTATTACATTCATCCCTCCTTATAAGAATTTCGTACTCAAAATTAACGTCCAATATTTTCTCAATTTATCACCTCTTAAGAACTCTATTACGAGTCCATTTGTCTCCGTTTCTACTAATTCTTTTAAGATTATATCCTAAGGTACTCCTACCCTAGAGCTATAACCTAAAGCTCTGATGCCAACCTATGACACCCCCAAATTCGTGTACTCGCTACAGCGAATTTGGAACTCACTTGAACACATCATCCATAAAATCAACCAATAATTCTATTGGTTTAACTAATCTATTACATCAAATTCTTTGACTTCATCCCTAGATCGCAACATGATCTCTACCGCTTGCTTTGATACCAATCTGTGACTCACATCCATTTCTACGGATAGCACCTCACATTGAACCTGTGACGCCCCCAAATCCGTGTACTTGCTACAGCGGATCTAGCGCTCACTTGTCCAATACTAACTCCTTCTGAGTATATATATTATAGACTCAGAATAATGACAACTAGATCGTATCTAGAAAAGAGGAGGCCTTCCATTAAAAATGACACTCAATTAGATAACCCATCTTCTAGATAGAACTTTCTAGACATTGCCAATAATGTTAACTATCTGATAATATACTATAATCATTGTTTATAGAACTTACCATGCGTTATGAGTTCAGAAACTTGCCAAAATAATATGAGTTTAGGAACTCGCCATAGTAATATGAGTTCAAGAACAAATCAGGAACTTATCATACGACTATAGGTTCAAAAACTTACTATAATACTATGAGTCACGAACTTACCATAATAGTATGAGTTCAAGAAATCACATACAACCTTAAAATCCACAACTTAATTGTAATTTACACAACAATACATTTTCATAATAATTTTTAAATCTTTTATTCATATTTCCAAAGTTATTACAACTTATATCATACTATAAGACAACAAATAATATGTATATTGACCTAACTACTCTTCTTTAACTTTCCCGTTCTATTGTCAGACTCTTTTGGTAATACTTCCTTAGCTGCAAATGAAAGAATATTTACAAGAATGAGCATAAGATAGCTCAGCAAGTCTAAGAGATATGAATATAAGAGAGTTCACACTTCTCAAGATATACATATAATAGAAGTTTGCACCTTCTCAAGATATAAAGATCGATAAGAGAAGTTTACACGTTCTTAAGATCAACATATAAGAGAAGTTACTAAAATACAGATTCCGCCCCAAAATAATTTTGGTTTGCCAAAACAAATAATCCTAAATAAAGAATTATAACAATTCAATATCTCAACAATAATTATTCCGAAAGGAATAGCTCAATAATCGAGTTAAGCCGAATCAAATGATAATTAACTATTCTTAATAAAATAGTACACACAAAACAATGAACTTCACAAATCAAATGAAATCCAACAGATAAAAGCATGTTATTGCACGGAGTTCAAAGGAGTAGAAGAACTTGTCCAAGATAGGGAATAGAAAATTTGTTTGTTTCGTCTCTACTATTTATGCTAATTTTGCGTCTTTCGTATGGCCTCTTGGAGTGCTAGCTCTACAACTTTCGATTAAGCAAGCCTCTTGCTTAATTTCCTTCTCTCTATAACAATGGCTCTTACTATAGTTTTCTCTCTTAAACTTCTTGTAAATTGGTGAAGACTTATGAAGGATGCGGGGTTCTATTTATAGGCAAATAAAACTTAGCCCCCAAGTTGCCAAGCTTTAGCCCTTAAGTAAACTTAGCCCGAAGTAAACTTAGCCCCCAAGTAAACTTAGCCCCTTAAGTATTGGTCTTGTCTCTTGCAAAACGTCCACCAAAGGAAGCAAAGTCCTATTTAGCTACCAAGGGTGTAAGACAAGAAAATATACTTACATGCTTTGTAAGTATTACAAACTTTCCTAATGGCCAAAATAGCCCTCCTCTCCTAACCAATCTGGTCCCTCCTTTTTGGTTAAGTCCAGGCTTAATTTGCTTTCTAGTTAGCTTTCCTAACTAATCCAATTAATCGAAATCGTTGACTTTTTCTCCAAGTTTTGACTTTACGTATGTGTGAATAGTGATTTCATATTTATATGTCGTATAAATACTTAGGTCTAATACGTCATACTGTATAATAAATAATGTTTTCCTAGTTATGTTTTACATGTAAATATTTAATACCTACACAAAACACACATTAAATTCTATAGCACATAGTTTAGGTTATAAAGTTAACCTATAATCATATATGATTACATTTTCAAGCCTTATAAATATTCGCGGTATTACAGTGTTGCTAATAAATTCTCAAACTCAAATACACATTACGCTTGGTCATTAGTCAGACTCACTGAAATATGAGTCAATAATATTTTTTAAAGTGCTTTAAGTTTAATTTGAAGAGGGTTTCGCTAATTAAAAAACACTTTTAAAAAAAGCACAAAATTAATATTTTTCGGTTAAGATAGCCACTCGATAAAAGCATTCTTGAAGAACTATAATTAAATATTTATATTCTTAGTATAAAATGTTTTTAGTTCACCACACCAGTCATGCAAGAATTCAGGTCAAATTTTAAGTTCGAATCAAATCATAGCATAATAAAGCGTTGTCTCAATAATATCTTCTCAAGTCATTTTAACTTTTACAAGCTCATCCAAAAGATCGTGATTGAAAGTATTAATGATAACAGTTTGAGTTCTAATACACATCTAAATATCATACTTGTTATAAGTCCGTGCTTTGAATAATATTTAATGGGTCCTTCTAATGTGTGCCCTAAGGGCACACATTATACACAAGAATCGAATGAATATTCCTTTGATTTCTGCGTTTACACATAGATCAAGGGAATATGCACAAAAATTTAGAGAATATTCTCTCGTTTCCTGTGTATAATGTGTGTCCTTGAAATTTCATATTTAATTGTAATAAAATTGTAAAGTGCTTTTGACAAAGTAAAAGACAAAATTATACTAAAAAGTGTATTGTGTGAGCTTTTGATTTTTCTTTAATAATTGAAGGACGAATTTATAACTTATGTTTAGATTTTAAAAGTGTATTTTAACAAAAAAAAAAAGAAAAAAAGAAGTTACTTGATAAGAATACTCTTAAAAAATCATCAAACACTATAATATATTTAAATTAATTTTAAATATCTTTACTCCAACACTCCACTTCGTCAAAACTCTTTACCTTATCTTATGAAATGGATCGAGCGGAAGGAGAAGTAATAAAATAGGAAGGAGAGAATAAAACGAAAGTATATTAAAGCATACCAGAAGGCATATTGTTTGCTATTTGTTGTTCATGTTTTTTGATAATATTGTTTGCTAATAAATAATAAATTCAGTTCACATTTTACCGATTACGCTTTATTATAAAATAAAATTTACTTTAGTTTATTAACGCAATAATAAAAAGTAAAATACATGTACTCACTAGTTTTCAATATAAAACAAGTCCACCTTATTTGTCTGACAACTAAAATTTAATATTTAAAATTAAAATTGACCATACATATCTAATAATATAAATTAAAATTAGCATTTACTTCCAATACAATGCTTGAAATTAATTGCCAAATATAGCTTAATCTATGAGGTTTTACGATTAACCTTTTTGCTAATTATCTATTATCTGTTTAAATAAATTATTATTTTAATTCTTTCTACTATATTTTTTTCACCTTTTATAACATATTGTCATTTTTATATATTCTAGTCTTTTGAATTGTTTCCTTATTAAAAAAAAATTAAAAATATATCAATTTTCTTTTTCAAAATTGGTCCTTGGAAATTGACCATACATATCTAATAATATAAATTAAAATTTAATTAAAATTAGCATTTAATTCCAATACAATGCTTGAAATTAATTGCCAAATATAGCTTAATTTATGAGATTTTACGATTAATCGTTTTCTTAATGATCTGTTTAAATAAATTATTATTTTTATTCTTTCTACTATATTATATCACCTTTTATAACAGAATATCATTTTTATATATTCCAGTCTTTTGAATTGTTTCATTATCAATTTTTTTTAAAAATATATCAATTTTCTTTTTCAAAATTGGTCCTTGAGTCCAACTTGTCACACGATCAACTTTGTAACATCGTTGTGGTTGATATTTTTTCCCTTTTTGTCTTTACAAACTTTAAACTATTTGCTTCTCCAAATTTTAACTAGAGTGTGTGTGTGTGTATATATATATATATATATATATATATAATTTTCTCCAACTTGTTTCTATTTTTAAACTTTGGTCACTCATCATATTAAAAAATGCAATTAAAATAGAAAAACTGCATGACATTGTGTCTAAGTAGAACTAACTGAATTCTTCTAAATTTAGTAAAAAATACCTGATAACTCTCTCCCTCTCTCTCTCTCTCGTACTTACACAATTGGTAAACTCTCTTACTCTCTCTCTATCCTTGACAGACCCCCTCTCATTTTTAGCCATCATTTCCAGACTTTCATATTCCATGCCACCGTCCTCTGCCGACTATTTCTTCTGCCCCCAAGATTTAGAGAGAAAAAAAATTAAACACAATATATATCAGACCTTTCATCATCACTAAATTCCTCTTGCTCTTTCTCTCTCTAAACTCTGAATAAAAATACAAATTTAAATCCCTGACGGTTTAAATTGTACGGTCTATTTAAACAATCTTATAAAAATAAATTATATTTATATGACAAATAGTTGACATTTTAAATGTAACTTTTTGTTATATTAATACAATTTATTTTTATAAATTATTTAAATAAACTGTTTATTTTAAACGGTTTGGAATTAAGATCAAAACCACACAACGGCAGGCATATCTTTTGTGTTCTGTTACCTCGTTCCCTGTGCCTTACCATTCACCTGATCGTCACGCAATGCTGTCCCCATCCATGCAAATTATGATGGTGGTGGTGATGGTGGTGGCCCACCACCGCCTCATGACACCGCCGGAAACCTTCTCCGTTGCCGCTACTTGCCGGAAACTGCCAACCCTCTACTCTCTCCTCTTCTTTCTCTTCATTAACATCGTCTTCTTCATTTTCATCTTTCACTACATCATCTACAATACAATTATGATTATTATTTTTATCTACGTCGTCATCATCCTCAGTTTCATCTTGAATCAGATGCAATATCAACCGTCCATCTTGGCGGGAAGCGCGGAGAATCTCCGGCCGGTGAATTTTGACCTCAGTAAGCTCCAACCTTCCGTCTTTCCTCACCGGCCGGAGAAAAAAAGTCCGCTTTCCGTCATCACTCAATGAAGACAACGGCGGCGGAAACTTCCTAACTTCCCTCTTCTCAACTTTCCTCGATCTCCCCGCCAGCGCTGCCGCCCTCATCCCATCATTAATATTATTCTCAATTTTATCATCAACCCTCCTCTCATCAGAACTCTCAAATCCTAGACTCTCCGTACACGACATCAATCCGTCCACGCTCCCGCCGACGTCGTCTAGAAACCCGACTCCTCCCGGGTCTCGTTTAACCACTGCCGGAGAATACAACGGTGGTTTGAAGGTGGAAGACTCAATTACATTAACGGGTCGGGGAATATCGCCGGAAACAGTAAAAAAAGTTAATCCGCCGCCGCCTGCTACGGCCGGAGACGGAATATTACGAGAGTACTGGCGTTGGGATGAGTCTTGTGAAAAATTACTAGTATTAGTACAATTAGTACTAGTATTTCCAATATTGGATAGGGCTAAAAAAGAGTGAACACTTTTCTTGCAAAAGCTCATCATAATTTGGAGAATACAAATGGAGGAAAAAGGTGGTGTATAAAAAGAGGGGAATAATAAAAGGGGATGAGGGTATTAATAACACCCTTACAACAAAGATAGGGAGGGGAGGAGAGAGAGAAAGTTTTAGAGAGAGAATAAAAGGTGTGGATGGAAGGGGGGGTATGGTGGGAAGAGTGCCAACGTAACACCAAAAAAGGGTACCCCGAGAATGAGCTGGATGATGAGGAGAATAATCGGTTCCGGGTCCCACGTTTTGTATGGAGCTGGAGTGTACTTCCTATATATATTGGAGTTGGAGTTTGTAGCCCTCCACATTTATTTGCTTTCTCATTCCATTCTTCTTTCTCATCCTCATCTTTTTCTTTTTTTGTTCTTTTTTTTTTGTTTATCTAGAATATTTGATAGGAAAAATGTATGATGGATGATTTTATTGGTTTTTATGTTGGGTTATAAGGACTTGGCATATTGAAGGTTTAGATCCGAATTAACATATACTGGTGAAATTCAAGTAGTAAAATTAGAAAGGACTCTCTAGAGACGGATGTCCTTAAGAAATTATCTCTAACGCATTAAATTTAATTAATATAGGTGTCTTTAATCGATAACCTACACTCTCAAAGTTTAGGGAAATTAATTTAATTAATAGACAGAGTGAGAAACGTTTTACCATATAAAGTGGATGGAGCTACCTTATTTAATAGGTGTAGATGGAATGGAGCCCCTATTTATAGGTGTAAGACGTGGTGGCGAAATGAACTAGTTTGCTCTTAAAGGAAAGAAATTTTCAATATGTCCTTTCGGAGTAAGAATGCATCATGTTCAAATTAACTCTTATGTTACGTTTTAGAGAATCAAGACGTGAGATGAAATGACATATTATCATGAAATAAAAAAATATATGTTTTTCGTTGTTTTCATTAGAATGAAAGGAATCATTCTCATTCATAAGTTAAAATTTATGAATGTTATTTTTTTAGGGAAAGGTGTAGATTAGAATGACTCATTCTAATCTAAAAATGCAAATGATGATCATTCTGCTCCACTATTTTATTCTCCTTTCTTTATTTCATTCATTTTAACCTAGGGTGCAGGAGTTACTCGATGCTTAGTTTTTGGTCCAGTGAAAATTAAATGGACATAAGGAATTATATTGCTTAAATAAGCCATTATATATGGCCTTACATGTATATAATAACCCTCTATTTTACAAAAATAAATTTAAATAAATTATATATTTAATTAATTTGTAAAATATTTAAAATCCACAATTGATATAACTCTTGTTTATGGAATATCAAGATTTGACAAATACAATCAAAGTTAAATGAAACTCTTTTTTGTGGAAAGAACTTTTTATGTAAGATTTGAGATTCGGTCTTATGTCCTCTTTTACTCGTTGTGATAATAATCCGTCCATTCTAAATTATTTGTATTTTTGATCATTTACACACTTAATTAGTAAGAAATGTAATTATTCTGCCAAATTTATCACTACAAGTACAATTATATTCATAATTATACAATTTAGGGATTATACATTTATAATAAGAGAGAGTAAATGAATAGGGTAAACATGTAATATAACCACTTTAATTATCTAAAAAAGAGCAAAGTGCAGTTATTTTGATACAACAAAAAATCTTTAAAACATCAAATAATTTGAGACGGAGGGAATATAGTAAATAAATTTTTTAAATAAACTAGTAGCATTGCCACTATTTTTAAAAGATTTAAACAAATAAAAAAAACAACGTATTCTCTTGATGAGGTAATTTGTCAGAACAATCTTGTAATAAATTCAAAAGTTACTGTTTCCTTAATATACGACCTCTATTATTTTGTATGAAAATAAATCATATCTAATCAATATTCTCAATTTTAATGTCCATGAGTAAATGACCACTTGTTTTCCTACCAAATTTTCACCATCTCAACATTTTGCATCCCATACTTTTGCTGACCATGATAAATATTAAATAGGACGCCCAACCAATTGTCCGTTAAATGTGTTTTCACATGAGTCTTTTTATGGATAAAAATGGTCGTGACAAAAATTTTCTCATATCAATTGACATTTGGTCAAATTTCTTTTCTTTTCTCAAATATAATTAAATAACTATGACCGCCTTGTACGGAAATCAAATAAAAGTCAACTCCGAAAAATTTAGGGTTTGGAATCTCCTACCAGTCATATTTCATTTGTTAAGAATTATATATCTCGTAATTATAATTTTTATGAATTAATAATTATAAGACTATTAATTTTGTAAAAATTATAATAGTCACAATCACATAATTTGTTTAGAGTAAAAATTATTTATGGGATAATTTAAAAATAATTTTCATGTTATGGCTTTTTTATTGTCCAGAATTATTTTAAGGATTGTATAAAAACTTATTGTTTGGAAGATTATATCTTACTTATCACCAATAACAAAGAGATCAGTATTTCTCACTCAATAATATGACGTGTATAAATAGATGCATAAAATATGATACACCGGTCCATGTTTATTTTAAAAAAAAGTAAAGGTTTAGTTTTGTCTATAAATTTTTAATTCCAAATGGTTAGAGATTATATATATCTAGTTAGACATGGTATTAAATAGTCCATGCAAACTATAAATCATTTTGCTATCTCAGAATCCTAATAATATAGTTCCAAACCCATTTTTTTAAAACAAGCGAGGGACGTCTTTTGGACAGTTGTTTATAAAATATTATCCCACCAGCCTTTTAATTGTCCACATAAACCCAGCAAATTAATAAATTGCAACACAATTTGTTTTGTTAGAATTTTTGATTCGCTTTACAAACAATAGAATACATGAGCATTTATTATGCATAACCATAAAAATACCAATGTTGTGATAATCCCTCATATATTCCATTTATAAATGTTTTTGAGAATTAAAACCACTAGATCTTTCTGTAATTATAAATTCTTCTTCAAATAATACATCTATAGAAATAACCTACTAGAAAGAAGATTCTATTACTTACTTTCATTATTAAATTCTATTTTTATTAATTTCTGGAGCCTCATTTGATAATGTTTTTAAACTAACAAATCAATTCATTAATATCCTAAGAGTCTGCAAAAACTGTCTCTATCACTATTTTTCATTATCTTTCATCCTTAATGAATTAAATAAAAAAATCTTTTTTTTGGGAAAAACTAATTATTTGCCCCATATATAATCGACATTTTTTATTTATTTACACCATTAAATTTTTTATTTTTATAATTATCACAGTAAACTAATATAGAAATATTGAAATTGGATCATTCGAATAAATTAAATGAAACGGCTGTTAAAACCTTTCAACTTTTTTCCTACGTGGATGTTAAAAAGAAACGAAAAAAAAAGAATATGATCCGACCTGGCTTCACTCAACAAGTCATAATTCACAAGTGACTCACTCGCTCTCTCTCATTCATTCATCCATTATTTTTCTTCTTTTCTATCTCTTGACTTCTAACGTCCCAACGATCTTCCCCCGTCCTCTTCTCTCTCCTCTCACGCTCCTCATTTTTATCCCCCAAAACACTCTCAATTCTATCATATCAAAGAAAACAAAAGAAAAGAAAACCTCAAATAAGTGTCACAAAAACCGAAAGTAACAAGCAAATCCTCTCTTTCCTGTGACAAATCCATTCCCTTCTCATCCCCACCATTAATTTCACACTCTCAAATACAATGCCACATACCCTCACTATTAGATTACCGTATACACACAAAGGAATTACATTCATCACCAAAACTAATTAACAAAAATTCAATTAACTGGATTCAGCATCCGGAGGAGTAGGAGTCGGGCCACCCGACCCAATTAAATTAGAGAAAGGGTCCATCATCAGCTGCAAGCCGCCATTAGATAGTGGCAATGGCGGGTCCAACGCTAAATGCTGCTGTGCCCCCCGAGTCGATATAACGAGATCACAGAAGCAGCTTGACTGGAACACCTTCCTACAGTACTTTTTAGAAACCACAAGCCGCCATTAACGTTGGCCAGAATGAACCAGTGCGCACTGTGATCGAGTTTCCACAAGTACCTTCGACCAGTTTGGGAAGACGAAGGTGCATGTGACCACCCTCGGCTGCCCCTATTTCGGTCACCCGTACCTTCCCGGCACCATGTGCCTGCCAGCTCAAGTAGGCTTAGGGCACCAATCACGCACACATCGGACGATGCCATTAACAAAACGTCCCTCTTAAAGTGTTCAATATGGTTTGAGAAGATGAAAACTCCTACTTTTTTCCTTTGATTTTGGCAAAAACAATCTCCAAATTGGAGAGATTGAGTTGGTAACCCCTAGTTTGCAGAAGAAAGAAAAATTGGAAGTTTATGACGAGTATAGGAAGAGAGGAGTATTCCTGCCGCGTAACAACCACGTGAGGGCCCAATCATTTTCTTTTTTTTTCCTTTTTCTTTTAACATCCACGTAGGAAAAAAACTGAAGGATTTAATAGTTGTTCGCGTCAATTTATCAGAATGACTCAATTTCACTATTTTAAATTAGTTTTTAGCTGTGGTAATTAGAGAAAATTAAAAGTTCAATGGTGAAATAAGTAAAAACTTGCCAACTAAAGTGAGTAAATCATTAGTTTTGTTTGCCCCTTTTATTCTTTACAATAAGAAATTTTTTAAGTTTCCATTTAAACAATTCATAAATTCATCATCTTGTTTTGAATTTAAATTAAAAAAAGTCTTTTATTTGTTAATTTAACAGGTGGATTAATATTAACAAAGATTTACCATCCTCAAAAACTGTTTACCTTACCAGTACTTAATAAGACAGCAGGTAATTTTAGACATATCATTAACTAAATAAATTTAATTTCTGACATGATTAACTTCATCTGTAACAAAATTAACTTTATCTTTTAATTCATTCTAGCTATCTTCCTATTGATTGGAAAAAACAAAGATTTTGTATAATTAAAGCTATTTGAAAAATAGGACCTACAAAAATATACTCCAGCTAGTAAACCCACCTTCCAGTAAGAAAAGAGCTGATGCTGGCAAGAACTTTAGTAACGTCCTTTTAAGAAATTAACAGTTTTTTTCTGTGGGAGGATGAAAAGAAGTAAGAACTATTTTCCATCTTCTCTTCCCAAATTTTATATGAAATAACAGTTTATTTACTGAAACAATCTTGGTCCCTTTTTGGTTTCTTAGATGTGTAGGAATAAAAACCAACTTATAAAAGATTATATTAATCAACATTAGTTTATCTAAGTATTTAAAAAATTCTTTCTTTAAATTCTTTTTTAATCATTAAATTTTTCAAATACCCATTTTTCCTAAAAGAACGTTATATTTTCTCTTCATAATTTTTTTTTTATTAATTTGTTCTCTGTTAATAACAAAATTTCAATTTAAAGCAATTATCTGAAAATCCCCATAACAGAAGGTAAGTAGGAATATTTTTTATTTGACTCCTCAGAATCAGTTTTAACTGATCTAACCTTCATCATAGATCTCCATAGAGGAATTTTGAATGAGAATATTTACTAATTTCACTATTACTGTATCGATACAATATTCCCTTGTAATTAGATATAACTTTGAAGGAATTGGAAGAAGTTACAGAGCTTCTACTATCTACATATATCAGGTTCCTCAAAATTTATTTAAATTAAATCTAGTTATTCTATTTAGAATGAGCAAAAATTTACTATCCACATTCCTCCTTCATATGTGTTTCTTACAATACTATTCTATAATCCTATTCTCACATAATTCAGGAGTAGAGGAGTACTGGCTTCCAAGTAAAGTCCATTGATCTCAAGAAGTTTGAAATATCTGTCCAAGTAAGAGTTTTAGGGGTATGAAAAACAAATGATTTTTGTTACATTTTGGTCTAAAAAATAGTGGGTCTTAACTCAAATTAACCCTTTATACTTGTAGCCTTTAGCTTTTAGGAATTAAATGTGTTTAAACACTTTATATAATCAAAACTCGATAAACTAGAGCACTGGATTTTCTACCTCTTCCAAATTTTTCATATCATGAACATTTTGTTTTCTAAAATTTACTGTTTAAACACATACTAATAAATGTTTAATCAGTTAAAGAACAACTTCAAAATTAAGATAACACTTATAAGTAAATTGTGGTTCCATTGCAAAGAACTAGTTTTAATATCAACAACTCCATAGTAAAGAATCTATAAAATCTATTAATGACTAGAATCACTTAAAGCATAGAATTAAATACAGGCATTTAAAAACCCTTCTTGTGTTTTAAAGGTCATGTAAAACCCAATTTTGAACTCAATCTCTAGATGCAAATAATTTATAATCAGATTTTATGTTTTATATATGTCTTGTGTCCCAATAATTGAACTGTAGTATACCATAAAAAAAATTGGTTCTCTAACAACACTAACTATATATTTAATCATATTTAAATTATAGTTTAATAATATTTTGTGCGAAACTTAAGCTTATTTAATTGCATATAACTTTAATTTGGATTTTATTATGGTTTCAAAATTTATTATTAACTTTTTCGTGATAATATGTGCATCATCATGTTCTGTTGAGAATGGAAGTAAATAATTACAGGAATCACACCAAATGTCATGTATAAGAACAAAGAGTCTCAATTAAGTATGGAGTATTTTTTAGTAGTTATTTAGATTGCTTAAAATAAAACACAATAAAATTAGGTAGGAATTTAAAAAAAGTGTTTCAATAGTAAACTAAAGTCTTAGGCCCAAAATATAAGGGAATTTTTAAAACAAGTGTATTCAGTAATAGTTAAAATTTTAGCCTATACCAAAAAATCAAGGACAAAAAAAATTATGTTTTTGACTTAATAACAATGTCTGATGGGGTAGAAAGCAAATAATTACTTGAATCAACCCATATGTCATGTACATAAAATCTCAATAAATGCATACCCAAAGTAGCCAGAAAAAAAAATTACTTTTAGTGAGATTATTATATAAAAAGAAAAATAAATAATTTTATTCATATAATAATCGATAAATTTAATCTTTATTATTTTAGAGAGAGTTTTTCAACAATTTAAGATATGGTGGTTAGAGAAAAATCAAGAGACAGCAATTAATGTAATAATTTGAGTTTAGAGAAGCAAAAAAGAATCTGGCAAAAACTTATAATAATCTTGGAAGTTATGTATGCACTACAAAAAGTTTAAGATGGAATTGAATTTGGTTTTAAGTATAAAGAAAAAATAAAGTACTTTAGATGCATAATTTCAGAAAAAAAATGACTATTTGATATTGTTATTTATGAATTGACTGAACAGTTAGGGTCTATTGTAATGATGTTATAACAAAAAGTTTACAAGAAAATGAGGATAAATTATATATAAATTATTTGTATGGAATTTAGTAAATAATTAATTTAAATTTTTGTTGGACCTTTTAAGGATCACAAAAAAAATAATTACATAATGCATTTAGTCGAGGTTATTTCGACTCTTAAGAATCACATGCCCAAGTCCGGGACCACGAAAGAAATTATTATCCTAAAACGAGGTTATTACTAGTTTGTGATCGATTTATATAAAAATAACTAGCGCGCAAGAATATACGGTCAATCAAGTAAAATAGAATTAAAGAAGGATTGTCGAGAATACTAACAATTATCCTAATTATCAATTCACTACTAATTTAATTTAATTTAAAAACGGTCATCCAATGTTGATTTTAGAGAATAAATTAATTAAAAACTAATATAAAGCTAAATTAACAAGAATCAATTACCAGATATATCAAGTTTAGGAATACAATTTCTCCAAATTGCTTTACAATACTTCTCTTTTACCCTATTTCCACACTTCCACGTTATTAATTCATTGAGTTGTTAACTGGGATAGTCTATCAATTTTATTAACATCTTTCAATAATTAATAAAAAGACATGTTTTAATTTCAGTTATTCTGCTATTTTCATACAAGGACACTTAAAACAAATTCAGTAAACATATACTCCCAATTAAGTTATGCCATGACAACGTAGGATATTATCCAACCAAAATACTGTTATGTTATTTTAGAAAGAACCAACAAGTTCATACATTATCATATCCAGATCTAATCTTAGATTTTCCTCTTCCAATTTCAATCTAAGATATTAGATTAACTGCTACTAGCTAGACAATTAATAATTGAGCACAAGATATGATAAACAACTCAATAGGATCAATAAGTGTAAACAGAGATAAATAAATTAATGCTTCGCAAAAGGTTCCATTGTATCCTTAATTGGAAAATTAGTTCATAATCCTAAAGCAAATCATCGTATCAAATTTAAATAACATTCAAAATACATATAATGAATTAAAGAGATAAGAAAAACTCTAGCAAGGATCCCCAATTTCCTTAAGCTTCAATCTCTGACTTGTTTTGGTTGTCCAAATCTAATATCAAAGTTTTTTTTAGGTGGCTCTCAATTGTATTGCAAGTTAAAAAGTCTCTCAAATCCAAGTTATAATCAAGTAATTTATAGTCCTAATAGAAACCCTAACACATTAAGCAACTAAAATCCCATTACAACTCAACTTGGACATCATGACACCAAAAATTAATTCTTTTCCCTGATGACTCCCCGACGCGCCCTGCACTAGAGGTACCAAAAATCTAATGGTCCCAGCGCGCCCTAGCGCCGGTCCCAGTTCAATCTAGGTGCGCCCCGTGCCGGTCAAATTTATCTTCTGCTACTTCCTTTGGTAAAACAACCATAACTTTTGAATCCCGAGAAGAAGAACGGGGCGAGCCGCGCTAGAGGAACATAAAATCTGATGGTCTGGCGCGCCCCGCGCCGGTCCCAGTTCATTCAGGGCTGCGCCCCGTGTCGGACAACTTTTTCCTGCTGCGACGGTCTTTAGGTAAAACAGTTATAACTTTTGATCCAGGAGGAGTTACGGGGTGTGGCCACCTCCTCAAATCGAAGCTCTCGACGAGATCTATAATAAAAATTAAGACTCAAGCCAAGAAAATATATTCAAAAATGGTTTTAAAAGCCCGCAAATCTTCATCCTCTTTGCATTTGCTTGCATACTGTATCCCAGAAGATGTTCGAAGATGCTTTATCCATACTTAATTCCTACACCAAATAACATAGAAACACTA